>CAJGYO010000838.1:0-108530 GCA_904845875.1 Miscanthus lutarioriparius | reverse complement strand
GGTCAACGTTCAAGGAAGTAAGCGAAAAAACAGCCCTGTATATGCTCACCCTCCTTGCATTCAATAATGTAGAGTTCATGTCAGCATTAAAGCCGCCGTAGTTCCTCTGAAAAAAATAGATTGTTAAGGCCTAGGAATTAAAAAACAACTTAAATCAGAAACAGCAAACAGTTCTTTTGATAGAAAACATCTGTGTGTGCGCATGCTGAAAGTTGTAACGCAGGTAGAGAACACCAGTGTGACATATGAGCAACAATTGCGGCTTCCTGCGGATTCGCAGTTGTTCTCACGTCGCTGTGCTGAAAGTTGTAACGCAGTTGAGAACACCTGTGATAAATGAGCAAAATTTGCGTAGTTTCACATGTGATTCGCAGTTGTTTTCACGTCACTGAGCGTTAGATAGTCATTGGACGGCATGTGAATCGTGATTAGTGAGTGCCTAACTGTCAGTAGCTATCGGAACTTCTGAACAAGCAGACGCTGTTACATCATCTCCATTAAATCAAATCCACAAAATCATCTATAGGTGCAGCGTAGCGTAGCTCAAATTTGTTGGTTTTGGTCCGTGTATCACCATGAACTGTCCAGGGAATCCGGGATCGCCAGAGCAGCAGAGTTGGTGATGAGCATAACTGAACCAACTCCACCAAAACTTACCAAATCGCTTTAGTTAGCACCTGCTTCGCTTCGCAGTCCCATATAGCCATTGATCACCCAAGGCACCGCACTCAGTCAGTGGTGCCCACGGCTACAAAGCCATCTGCAAAGTCCACGGTGTCCATCTAACAAAAGCCAGCCGGGTGGTCCGTGTTCTTGATTGCCTGTTCCAATCATCATGGCTGCCGCCATCATGGCAGGTCTGGTACTCATCGCTGCCGTCGCCGCTCCGGCGCACGCTGGCGGATTACACGGTCGGCGACTCGTCTGGGTGGACCAGCGGCGTGGACTACACCACCTGGCCGAGCGGCAAAACCTTCGCTGTTGGGGGACAACCCAGGTGAGTACGTACTTCTAGTTTTAACAGTCGTCAAGGTTGTAAAGCAACGTACAAGCTCGACAAGATTAGCCCACATGTCGGTCACTGAGGCTGACAAGTGCGAGGTGCAGCGCAGTGTTCCAGTACAGCATGCTGCAATACGGTGGCGGAGGTGAGTCCGGTGACTACAGCAAGCGTGCTCGGCCAGCAACTCCATCCAGTCCCGGCAGCGACCAGAACACCAAGATCGCGCTCACGGCGCCCGGCACGCGCTACTTCATCTGCGGCACCCTCGGGCCACTGCGGTAACGGCATGAAGCTCGCCGTCACGGTCGCCGCTGCGGCCGCCACCACCCCGCCGGCGCCGTCATCTCCCGCCCGCCACGCCGGAGTCGCGCCTGGCGCTGACACGCCCCAGAGACGACCACGCCGTCCACGTTCACGCCATGCACGCCCGCCGCTACGTCGCCGCCCGCTCACGACCAAGTCCACCTCCAGCAGCCTGCTGCTGCCTGCGTGTGGGGAGGCCTGCCTGCTATGGGCGTGTTGGTTGGGGCCGCGGGTTGCTGGGCTCTGCCCTGATGGCTAGGCAAGATGCAGTGCTGTTTCTTTCTGTTCCCTACTTTTCTGTTGGTTCTTGTAGGCTTATGGCCTGTAGCCCATTGTATTTACTATTTACGCACCTGAATTCACGTTTATGCTCATGAATGGCTTGTTTGAGACTCCTGCATCCTGCTGTATACATGTACAATCATTCTAACTCCTTTGATGCTGATATTCAAATCCAAACCTCCCTCCGTTCTAGATTATGACATTTTTTCTAAATTCATTGCTTGCCATCCCTAAACATATATTATGCTAGATACATAGTAAAGCTATGAATTTAGAAACGTGACGACAAACACCCTTGATGTCCAGTACCGAGGCCTACGCGTCGACGACGGTCAAGGCCAGTAGCTTCCCACGCCGCATCTCAAAGAATCCACGCCACGCCGCTAAAAAACAGATGCCCCACCGCCTCCTCTGGGTTTCACGTGCCCATACACGGGCTTCCTCATATTACCAGACGTCGCTTCAGGCAACATATCATTATGCATGGGGACCGCTCACAATCCCCTCCGCTTCTCACGCCAGACACAACATACGTAACACCCGACCTATTTTCCAAACATCCAGATGCAACACTTGGTAACATAAGTCCTAAGACAAATGAAACACTTGAAATATGCTTCAAACACTTTGCAAAAAAACATGAAAAACACTTAAAACCATTACAAACATACGCAATATCTAGATAAAAACATTTGCGTGGCATATATGTGAAATGAAAGCAACATCCAGATAAACACACTTGCAAATAATACGTCAAAAACACAATCAAACATTGAAATAGGCCTTTTGCAACATGAGTGTACAACAATTGGCAACATACCTCTAAACATCCAAAACACTTGAAACATACGCTTAAACATGCATAACATCACCTTGCTTGCCAGAAATGGAGGCTCCGCAGGAGTTCAATCTGAGGCAACATGCTGCGCGTCCGCCACCATCGCATCACTCAGATGGACTTTCCACCTACCACGAGGCGGCGCCAGACACCTTTGTGGCGGTTGGTATCGTGGCTCAACACTCACCGGCCCTTTAAGAATGCAATATGGCGCCGCAGTCCCCACCACCACCTGATTCTCGCCGCCGTAGTGAATCTGGTGGAAGGAGCAACATGAGGCAAAGTGGGGATGAGATTGCTATCAATCGCTGCTGGAGTATTGACGAGCGGCCAATCCGAAATTGGGTCAAGCCAAGACTACTGGGCACCGGTTCCGACCATGCGCAAGAAGGCTGGAGGTGGCTACGCTTGGGGCCACATCGAGAAAAAGGATGAGAGAGAGCAGGGAGGCTCAAGGAGACGACACGAGCATGGTTAACGGCATTGACCGGTCATGTTGGGAGCAGCGGATCACGTAAGCATGGTTAAGTAGTATGGAGCGGAGTCGCGTCGATGGTTTCTTTTTTTGTGATGTGGGCGAGTGGTGTGAGCGGTCTTGCCGGGGATGTAGGCGAGCAAGACGAAGCGGGTTGGTCCGTCCGATTTCATTTTGACACCTTAGTCTAATCATTATCGATCTAGAAATGTCAAAATGTCTTATAATTTAGAACGGAGGAAGTATATACAAATCAAAACAAAGCCCAATTGAATTTTAAATTATCCAAATTCACTAACACCCCTAGTTTTGCTCATTGAGGTTACTGAGCTGCTGAAAGTCATAGTTTGGTTTTGGATAATTGATGAAACCTATTTGGACTAATCCTTACATCTAAGTGTGTGGCTAGATAGGATGGCCCAATCTAAGTGAAGGAGCTAGGTGGCACTCATGGATGGAGATGGCAACATAAAATAAATATTATGGTGATGGTGTGAACACATGTGATGATCAAGCTCCGGGACTTGGAAAAGAAGAAAGAGAAAAACAAAAGGGGCTCAAGGCAAAGGTGATATCCATAGGGCCATTTTGTTTTTCGGTGATTGAGACACTATAGAGAGTGTGATCATATTTATGATAGATAGTCGTACTATTAAAAGGGGAGCTCTTATCGGACAACTTGATCATCTAGTGCCAATAGGTGTTGGAATACTTGCATTGCATTTTTGCACAATCGGTAAGAAGTGGATAACCTTTGAAAAATGATTGCGAAAATGCTAACACACTTGCACATGATGGTGAAACACTTGGAGTGTTAGCACATTTGCAAAGGTGGTGAAAAGATAAAGAAAAGGAGGCAAAACTTGGCTGGGTGCTGCCCTAGGGGCACCGGGCCACCTTTGTTCTGGTGCACCGCCACTCCTATGGCGTGACCTCACCGGAGAGGCCGAGAAGGGGTGTTTGGGTGGGGCACCACCACCTTGTCCCGGTGGCACCGCTACCCCTAGGACGGTGCCCACCGGACGGGCAGAGAAGAGTTGGAGGTGAGGGCAGAAGCGAAGGGCGGTGTGCACTGCTGGGCTGGTAGGATCTGTGCACCACTGATTGGTGAAGGTGCCACCGCCATATTTTTCTAGAGAGGGGTAAATCGGGTTGGTGACCGCCACTGTCACCGCCATGGTGGAGGGTGGTGCACCGCCATATTTTTTCGTAGAGATAGGTGTTACCCCTTTAGAGGTGGTGGACGGCCTTGGCCACTCTCTTGGCACTTCTAACATACCGTGACATACACCCTTTGAGAGTCGAGCATTTCATTCCACTTCACTCACTTGCACACTTGATTTCATCATCTTGAGTGAGATTGAGAGCCTCTAGTGCATTGCTCGGTGTTGTTCTAGCATCTTGTGGCACTAGTTGGATGATTTGAGCTGGTGGAGATCTTGTTACTCTTGGTGTTTGCCGACACCCAGACAGCCCTAGTGATTGGTGCATCGCTTGAGCCGGAGGAAGGTGATTGTCTCCATTCATCATTGTGATTGTGAGGGGTTCTTGTGTTTTGTCCGATAGAGTGCCAAAGGCAACTCTAGTGGATTGCGCGTGGGCTCGTGGATCCTCATCTTGTGTTGGTTGGTTGTCGGCATCCGATTGCATGGGTTAGGCGTGCAGGATGCCTATTAGCGCATAAACTTCTAAGTGAGTAAATCGCCACAACGGAACTAACTTATCGGCAAGCAAAGTGAATCTGAGAGGAAAATTGATTGTCATCATTTCTCTCCTTGGTATTCATTGATTGATCACTTGCCGTGCATGATATCACTTCTACCATTCTCCGCGTTACATTTTGTATTTACCTTGTGTAGTGCTTGTAACTAGTGTAGCTCTTTAGTTATAGTTCTTGTAACATCCTAGATGTTAAAAAGCAATTAAAAAAACTTAACCATGATCATCATGAAGCATAATCATCAAGCTATTGTGTTATAAATGTATTCCATGTTTCATTTATAGCATGAATGTGTTACTTTTGATGTGTTTTTATATAATACATGAAATGGTGTCATTAATAATGATTAAGGATCTTTGTGAATTAATAGGCTAAAATTTTGCTTAAACAAATAAAATTTTGTTAAAATAAACTTTGTGGTACAAAGTGAGTGCTTTTATGCGAGAATTAAATGTGGATGATTCTGGGGTTCTCAGAGGACACCGACAGACCATCGGATTATCTCGACTTTCGTGGTACAGCAATCGTGAGGTCTTTAGGACAATGACGGGGTACACGTGGGCCAAAGATAATTTGATGGTTCTCGCCAGTTCAGTAGCTAGTTTTGATCACCTAGGTGTAAATTAGTGACATAGCTCTTGTTTGATATACTAGAGATCATAGACATTAGAATTGGGTAGGTGGCTTGCAATAAAAGGGTGTAGTGCTAGCGTTAAAATTTGCTTCGTCATCTTACTTACTAATCACTTGCCTTAGTGTTGTTGTTGAATTTTTAATAGGCTATTCACCTCTAGTCATTAGGACCTTTCACCGCATCATTGGGCAAGTTGTTGCACGGCTGCTGCAGAGAGATTTTGATATTTGAGGTGCGTTTGACAGCGAGAAACGTGATTTTGATATTTGATGTGCATTTGGCAGAAACGTTTCAAATTCTTGGTAGAATCACTAGATGGATGACACGTGGCATCTAAATTTTTTTTATGCGGTCAACAAATCTATCAATTCCATTCACAGATGTGTGTCCACAAATCATTATCTTATTTAGACCAAGCAGATCAACTTTAGTTCGTCTCTAGTGTGTTGGGCAAATTATTGTTTAAGGCTGTAACATTTCTTCTGAGTAATAATAAAGCTTGATCTTTTTCACAAAAAAAGATGCATCTATTTTAGTATCTATATTTATAATAAACTTTTAGCAGACACGGAATCAGACAAAAATGGATAATTGGTATCAACTTCTACCTAGAAAAAAAAAATCCATTTCCACACCTACCGGCCTATCATGAACACGGATAAGAGTAGGCTTGAGTTTTGCACTATGCACCATATATGCCCCTAACGACCTGAACTCATGGACTCATGGTCCAGACTCCAGAACATTAATCCTAGCACCTCAGCTGTGCTCAGCGTTTCTGAAATTCTGACGGCTCCACGGCCGCATCATGGCGCCATGGCCCGTCCAACCACACCTTGCTCCCCGTTTATGTGCATGCAAGGCTGAAGCGAGAAATCAGGCTGAAAGCGCCTTTCATCATCAGCGAAAACGACAGGTTACGCCCCAATGAACCGGGACGCATTTCCGCGCGCGTAGCGTCATTCGTTCAGGCACGCACCGCTCCAACGGCTTAACCGAAAACCCAACCTGCCCTTCGTTCGCTCGAACAACCAAGAAGCAGATTCTACTTTTGCCCGGTGGAGGCAGCACGATTGCACGAAACGCCTTTGTGCCGAATCCGTGGTGCGAAAATGCGAAATGCTCGACCCAATTAGCCATGAGCCTCGCCGTCGCCGGCAGCCCGGCACAGCTCCAACAACGGATTCCAATGATCCCAGTGTGAGCAGGATCCCTCCCAGCCGCATGTCCCATGTCCCATGCATGAGCATGATGACATGATCCCATCCCACCCCCACGCATGGCGTGCCTCCGAAGCGAGAGGAGAGTGTGGCGGCCCGGGCGGCGGCGGGGCTGGCGCCGTACCTGAGCGACGTGGCGCAGGGGCGACACAGGACAGTGATCTGTGCCGGTACGCGCGTCCCCGGGGTCCATCGGCTGGCGGCGGGCGGAGCGATCACCTTCAATTCATTCAGGGTGATGGCGCGAACTCCTCTGATCCCGCCAGTCCGCCACCTCCCACCAACCGCCGGCATGTCACGTTGGCACTGCTGTGTTTGCCCGCTTGTGTCCTCGATCCCACCCGCAGTTTCCAGAGGCGTGGCCTGCATCATATCAACTTTGAGTGTAGCACTAGTACATTCGTGTTGTGGCAATTGCTCGGTGATCGCTAGTACGAATTCGAAGCCAATAGTTGGTGAGAAGATTTCTAATCATTTCACGTGGATGCCGAGATTTAACATCTTTATTAGCTTACATACACTGGACTTCATAATGCATGGAGTTACCTAGGTAGATAGATAACTCAACTTACAGATTCAGCGAGGGCTCTGTATTGCTGAGCGCGGGCAATGCAAAATTGAGTTCACGAAAGGACGTGGGGGCAAGCTTGAATCGGAGGACACTGTTTTTTTTTTTTACTTTTTGATGCTCCAAGCTCACTGTATAAAAGCTATCCCCTCTGTTCCAAAATTGATGTACAAAAAAATGTCAAAACCTCGATCTATAGTTTAAAATAATTTGGAACCGAGGGAGTACTAACCAATTTTTACAATTTGGTATGACTCAGTTTCTCTAGGGAAAGCTAGACGAATGATGTTGTAGGTAAATGTTTTTTTAGTTCGTTGTAGGTAAATGTTACTAGTATTAACTACCAGTAGTTTTTTTTTATCACAACTACCAGTAGTTTTTTTCAGCTTTACTATTCCGCTTTTTCTCTGACATCTTTTCATGACACCAGACTAATTCATGTTTGTTCACCAAAGCAGAAACGGCCCAACTAAATAGTGTCTACTTTTTTTTTCATTCAGCATAACGTCCCAGATAATAATGATTGCATCAAGGACGCATTAGTTTCTGTGAGCGTCATATTTTTCAAATAGTGAAGCCCATATCATTTCCCGCTTTCCGCATCTAGATCCAAGCAAGACGTGGGGAAAAATTTTCGTGATCTAAAAGCGTCCGTGCTTTTTACAGCTGCACATGCACTCACATGGACGTGTTCCTATCATCTACTTCCTCCTACCTGCAAACGCGCCGTGGTAACTGCACCAACTCTGAATCCGAACCAGCACAGCACGAAGTTTGGACGTGGTCACGTGGACACTCTCACATAGACCTGCTCGTAGCTATTTCATACAAATAGTACCACCTGCAATGCCAATGCCAGTGTACCATGGTATACATTACACGCTATTACTCTGAATTCTGAACCAACGCATTGAAATGCTCGCATGGGATCGATCTTTAGTCCAACACGGTACGAAATTTTCAGCACCGGTACTAGTGTAAGGTCGTCAAGATCCAGTCCAGCACGGTACAAGATCACGGTAAATAAGCTGCACAGAGAATGTATTCAACGGCCATAGAAATAATGCACCAAATATACACAAATCCTCTCTCTATAGAACCAAAATGTAGTGCGGTAAAAGTACAGGGCGATCGACACCCGCGGGCAGAACACTAACCAGTAACCACCACCCGCCCGCGGATCCAAAGCAACTTAACCAATGCATCATCATCATCGTACATCAAGAATCGATCATAGGGACGGTAAAATTAAATAACAACACGAAAGAAAGAAAGAAAGAAAGAAAGAAAGAGATGAAATGGAAATGGAGCGCAGCAACGTCTAGGCACGGGGAGGGGATGACGACATCGGCGGGAGGAGTCGGAGTCTACTACTCAAAGAAGGACGGCGAGGCCCGCGCCAGCCAACGCCACCACCGTGGCGAAGCCGGCCGCGCGCGCGCGCGCACCCGAGTCTTCGCTCGTCGGCGTGCCCGTGGGCGAGAGCGAGGGCGCTGGGACGTCGCGGCGGCGGGGCCTGGCGCCTGGGGGTTTCGGGGACGCGGCTGGTGTCGCCGCGGGCGGGAGCGTCGGGAACGGCGTGGGCGCGGCGGCCGGCGGCGGCGGGGCAGCGGGGGAGGGGCGTGGCGGGAGGCGGCGCCAGGGGCGGAGACGGGGCGGGGTGGCGGGAGCGGGCGGCGGGCTCGCCTGGGGAGACGGCGGCGGAGTGGTGGGAGTGGGCGGGGCGAGGCTGGCGGTGACGGAGGCGGCGTGGTGGGCGCGGAGGAGGAGTCGTCGGCGGGGCCGGGGGCGGCGTTGTGGGGAGCCGGAGGAGGAGTGGTCGGTGGTGCTGGGGCGGCGTGGTCGGAGCCGGAGGTGGAGTGGCGGTGGGCGCGGGAGGCGGGTTGCCTGCCGGAGGCGCCGGCGGCGGGTTGCCGGCCGGAGGCGCCTGGGGCGGGGAGTTGGACGGTGGCGCGTTCGGCGTCGGCGGGGCTGCGCTGGCGGCGACTGCTGCGCTGCGCAGGACGCGATCAGGAGCGCGAGCACGAGAGGGTGGAGTAGAGGCGCCATTTTCTGTGGGGTTCCTTGAGCTGAGCGAGCTCGAGCAGTGGAGGAAGCGGGCGGGTGAGTGATGGTTATATAGCGTGGGCTGCGTGGCGGCGATCAGCAAGCTTAACCTCTAGCCAGCTCACTGTCCACACTCCCACTGATTGTGGTGCAGGTTGCTAAGTATTCGCATTAATAGCATAATCTTTGTACTTATCGACGTATCTGCGTACGCCTATGTAGTATCTGAGAGTGAAGGGTACATGCAGTACGTGTTTACGACTTCGTAGCTGTCTACGTAAACGAATGCGTGTGCAGCTGAATGCTGATGGCCCGATCTTTGCCCCTGCATCGGTTGGTGCAAATGCCAGCTGCCCCGGCTCGGCAGCTGATCCGTAGCCTTTTTCCTGTCCTGACCTTTTGCTCCTGAGGGTGACGGTTGTGCCATGGAGGTTGAACGATTAATTTGTCTGCGTGTCCTTTGCTTCAATAGTGCACGAGAAGGGAAAAGAAGCAGCTGAGCCAAAAGGGAAAACACCTAATTTCTGGCCAAAAAAGTTGTTGTGAACATTAGCTAAGGAAAAGCTTTATCACATAGGAAAATTTTCCGCCATCATACTTGAAATTCTCTTTTCTGTCTCCCCCCTCTCTCCCCTTCTATGACTGTCTTCCTCAACTTTGATAAAATTACAGTAAAGCTATACTTCACTCGGGTGATTTAATCCCATCCATCGCACGATTTCTGGTTCGTTGGATCTGCTTTTGGCTTCCATCCTCACCACAAGCTACGAGTTCAAGTGGGGCCGCACGGTCACCGTACGAAGCTAAACAAATTGGACGGCAAAGATGTTACGCGGCCAGGCTGAGGGCAGTACGTGGCTGCATGGTGGCTGGGCCGCTTTTCCGCTGCCTCTCCACCGGACGCTCGGCTCAAATCCAGGGCGAGGATTGGTAGCTAGACTCGTTGGTCATTGGGATGGTCGCTGCTTTCGTGAGCTGACTATCAATTACCTGCCTAGTACTAGTACAGTAATACATAGTATACTAGTACTATATATTATCATATAGACTATGAATTAATTTTTTTCATTTACACTACAGTTCAACTATACTTACAGTCCTTAATCAGGTGTAATTGATAGGTATTATGAATGTATGTAATACAAGTTGGAAAAGTTCATTAGGCACATGTGTGTCTCATAGTTTTATTGCATTGTATGTACTTTGATTTGTTTGTTTGATCCAATGCCGTCAAAATCGGTTTTTTTTGCATTCCATAGAAAATTTTTGTTTTTTTGTACTTGTTTTGTTTTGTTTTGTTTGTTTCATGCAATGCTCTCATATTGTTTTTGGTATTTGCAATCCATAGAAAATTTCTGTTTTTTATATTTTGTTTATTTTATTTGATATGTTTGGTTCATCCAATGGCCTAAGAAAGTTTTTGGTTTTTGCATTCCATAGAAATTTTTTGTTTTCTGTAGTTTGTTAATTTTGTTTGATTTTCTTGGTTCTTGCAATGGCTTCAGAATTTTATTTTATAGTTTTTTCGTTTGTTTTGTTCTGTATGATTACTTGGGTGACCATTAGGCTCCAATTAATTAAATTTTGCCTTTTTGTTTTTTCGTGTTTGTCTGGTATGTGGAGGTGGAGGTCGAGGCTGAGGTGCAGTTGTTTTCGGCGTCGATTTTGTTTCATTGATTCAGTTTTTTTTTATTTTGGTATTTGCAATCCATAGAAAAATTCTGTTTTTTGTATTTTGTTTATTTTATTTGATATGTTTGGTTCATCCAATGCCCTAAGAAAGTTTTTGGTTTTTGCATTCCATAGAATTTTTTTTCTGTAGTTTGTTAATTTTCTTTGATTTTCTTGGTTCTTGCAATGGCCTCAGAATTTTGTTTTATAATTTTTTTCATTTGTTTTGTTCGTATGATTACTTAGGTGACCATTAGGCTCCAATTAATCAAATTTTGCTTTTTTGTGTTTTCGTGTTTGTCTAGTATGTGGAGGTGGAGGTGTAGGTCGAGGCTGAGGTGCACTCGTTTTTGGCATCGATTTTGTTTCATTGATTCAGTTTTTTTATTAGATGTTGTACATTTGGCTTAAGGATATGCAGCAACGGCGGGTTCGATCGTGGAGTCTCTGGACACCCAAAACCGAAACCCGCGAATACACTATGAAAGTACTAGCAAGTAGTAGGCAATGTCTGTAATATAAGAGTAGCAACCTAAGCTTGAGGCTAGCAGGTTGTTGAGTAGCCGATAGCCATATCCATTGTCTAGAAACATCAAACATGCAAGTCTATGGCAATGCCATGTCGACTCGACTAATCGAGAAGCAAACCCAAGTTCAATACATATCACATATTACAGTCCAAACAAATAACATAAGTTGAAAATTAATACAAATAAGAGTTTTTTTATCAAATAGATAGGCAACTTGAGGCATTCATCTTCATTTGGAGGCACACACCGGTCCATTTATTACAAAGTTCATCATTCATCAATTATAGTGGATTCATCTTCATCCTGTGAAATAAAAATAGAGAGACTAGCTCATTACTTAAAAGTTCAACGCAATGTAAATTCACAAGTTGAATATAGAAGGAAACAACAACAATACTATTTCTTCATCTTTTTCATCAAGACAAGTCATCAAAGCACCAACACAAGTTTTACAACTTATACAGAATGAAGAACTTCTGCTTACAGAAATTGCACTTACATAACATGTCGTTATGAGACCATGCTTGCATACACATAAGTGCCTCAATCATTGATGGTGCAAGCCTACTACGATGTGGACTGATTATTCTCCCACTAGTGCTAAAGGCTGACTCGGATGCCACCGTTGTCACAGGAATAGCAAGGACATCACGTGCAATTTTTCGTAATGTTGGGTATTTGAGCCCTGCAACTGCCACCACTGAATGATATCCATAACATGTCGTTATGAGACCATGCTTGCATACACATAAGAAAAGGTTGGCTGTGACATATTTAGTGCCTGATAGTAGCTCAGTTACATCATAGAACATCTTCAACCTATCACAAAGCTCTCTAGCAAACTTCCAATCTTCTGCGGATGGAACACATGGAGCACGAGAAGCAAGGTGCTAAAAAACATCTTGGTAAACTAGTGCAGTGCTAAGCATAGTATAAGTAGAGTTCCATCTAATTTTACGATCAAGAGCAATTCCTTTTTCATATTTTTCTTTCATTTGTGCTGCCATTTTCTCAAACTTCTCATGTCTTTTAGGAGTGGCAGACCAGTATGCAACACTATCACGCACTTTATCAATTCCCTTCTCCATGACACTCATTCCATCTTTCACAATTAAATTTAAAATATAAAAAGACAACGCATATGAATTAATTTGCCCTTCAACATACAAGAGCGGAGTGGTAACTTGCCTTCTATAGCAGCCTTGTTCTTTGCAAGGTCATCACCATCGGTGCCAATCATAGTCTTCATCATGTTATCATTGACACTGCAGTTGTCAAGAGTTATAGTGGACAGATTCCTCTCAATATGCCAATCTAGGAAAACTTCATGAAGAACCTCTGCTATAACCTCTGTTGTATGTGGTGCTGAAACATAAATGAACCTACAACAATAAAATATGATAAGTGATTGTGTTGGACAGATTGCTCTCAATAGTCAATAGACAAAATGCATAACACAAGAACACAAAATGATGCGATTTATTGTTACCTAATAAGAAAACTTTTTAGCTTCCAATCTTCATCAAGAAAATGGGCTGTAATTGCCATGTAACCTTTCCTCTGGTGGTTTGCTGTCCACAAGTCCGCAGTAACAGCAACACGAGAACTCAATTTCTTGATATAATTCACCATTGATTGCTTTTGCACTTGATACATATCGACGATATCCTTCCTAATTGTGTTTCTAGACACTAACTTGAATGCTGGCTGCAATGCAGCACAAAAGTTGTGAAATCCAACATGGCCCACCATGAAAAGAGGATACTCATGGACAATAATCATTAAAACAAGTTCTTTCCTAGTGACATCTTGATCAAACACATACTTCTCTAATGTGACACTGCCATTTTTTGGGTTTGCAGATAATTTAAGAGTAGATTGTGTTAAACCTTTTCTACTAGCTCTGTCCTGACATACAACAATGTGATTCTTCAAGTGAGTTGTACCATTTCTTGTCTCCCCACCTAAATATTTTTTACACCATTTGTATTTTGCTTTCCAAATCCCACTTACATTAATCAAATCAAAGTCTTTCCATACTTCAGATCTTAGCTTCCTCTTACAAACCAATGTGACATCATCTTCTACCTCTACCACATCATAATTACCTATAACAGAGAATCGATTTGCAGGTCTTTGTCAGGCCGAACCAAATGGCGGTGTTGGTTTAAGGAGGATGCAAGACGAGGACGAGTTTGAGGACGAGAACCCACAGATTGAGATACAAAGACTTGAGATCCACTTGTAGCACCGTGAGTCGACATTGCTCACTTCTTTATCAAATGAAAAAGGCAAAAAATATACATGGTCACATGAGAAGATTGAGAAAATGGCACACATTGATACAGCAGCTTGAGATCTAGGGAAGGGATGTGCCGTCGTACCTACTAGACTGCTGGATTCGCTGGCGAGGTGGGGAGGTCGGCGACATCGTGGACTGGCGATGGGGCGAGGTCGTGGAGGCGAGGCTGGAGATGTCGGCGACGTCGTGGAATGGCTAGATTGCGCGGAGCCACGCGCCCGCTGGCCTGGTCTGCGCTGCAGTGATGGGTCGAGGTCGGTGAGGCCGAGGGGAGTGAGGGTTTAAGGCAATCAAGCTTATATATTTAGGGTTGGTTGCTGGGCTTTTAGTGGGCTGCATCTTTCGGGGCCCCGATGGAGCACCACGGGTGAAAATTAGTGTCAGTGCAGAATGTGACCAACTAGTAAATATTTATAGTTTTGTCGTACGTTGTGATCGGAGGTGGCCTAGCACTCAATGACACAGGGGTTATACTGGTTCAGGCAACGTGCCCTACGTCCAGTTTGGGTTGGTCAGTGACTTTATTCCTGAGCCCAGGTGCTCGAAGTTTGCAGTGGGGTTACAAACGAGAAGGAAAAAGATGGGGTGTACAAGAGATCCGGTCGGCTCTGGTCGGAAGGGCCAAGAGCGACAGGAGCTACGCTATGAGCTAAGTGTTCAAGCATGTGCTTGAGATCCGAACCTGGTAGTTCTGTGGTTGTGGACTAGAGAACTTGGTTGACCTAATGAATCTAAGAAAGGCTCTTCAAAGGGGGGCCTCAGAGAGAAAAAAGCCTCTCCTTTGTTGGAGGGAGCGCATCCCCTTTTATAGATAAAGGGGACGACTTTACAAGTGAGAGGGTGAGGGTACGTGTATACTCTCGAGCTTTGTTGCCCATGCCAAGGGTACAAGATAATGGTAGGTGCCTACAACATTGTTGATGTTATCAGAGAATGTCGATGCATATGGGAGGTTGCGTTTGCCTTCTTGAGAATGGTAGACGCTCGGTACTGTGAGATCTTGCTTGATGCCTAGAGGCATGTGAGGAGTGCCTCCACGCTCACCCCATACGGTAAATCCTTGGCGCCACAACACTATCGATGCCCGGAGGCACGTGGGGGCCCTTCACGCACGGGAGTTTTAACGGCGCCTATAATACAGAGAGGAAATGTCGACGCCTACAATACTTGCTTGTGTCGTATGCGGTTGTAGAGTACCGTTCTGCGGTGCATGGTGACATGGTCCCTGGTATCGTGGTTTGACTTATGCGCCCTGGCTTGCTTTCTCCGTTCGTCCCAAGCTCCTTCCGAGCGGGCGTCCCCGGTCGGATGGCCCCAGTCGGTTCTGGTCGCGCCAGTCGGAGAAGAGCGGTGAGCAGGGTTTCATGCACCCGGCAGGCACGCTGGGTCGAGTCGGAAGTAGTGCTTGGGCGAGCCTTCACCGGAGAGGCCATCCCCGAGGTGGCTGGAGTCCGCGGCGCTCCGGTCGGAGAGGTGGGCCGAGGTAGTCGACGAAGCGGGCGCCGTTCCTCTTGGTCGATTTTCCGTCGGTGGATCGACCGCCTTTCCGCTCAAGAGTTTTCACTCATGGGCCAGCCCACGAGTTGTGTCTTTGCTCGCCCGAAAGAGCTTGGCGTGGAAGCCGGTCCTCGAGGGACCCCGGGTTTATGAACCCGACAATTAGGATCCACTCCAAACCCGCGGTATTTCGGGTATCCGAACCCGCAAAATCATGGGCGAAAAACAGGCACCAAAACCGAAACCCGAGGAACCGAAATCCACGGATATCCGCCCCAAACCCGATCCGCTGCCATCTTTAATTTGGCTGCTGTTGTTTTGATTCTATGTTGTTGCTGCCGTTTTTCTTCTTCCTTGCTATTTGTGTTGTGGAGATGGTCAGGCAGAGGCCGAGACGGGGGGTGGTTGCTGATGGTCTTTGTGTGTCATCGGTGAATTTTCAGAATCTGAGGTACCCCTCTACTCCTAAATCATCCTAATTATTCTCTCTCTTCTTTTTGCTGACATAGTGTATCCTTTACATTTGGTTTGAAGCCTTGCATGTTCTGAAATGTTGGGTTCCTGCCTTTAGGTATTCTTTGAAATTTTGCCTTTTTGTTCCTCACATAGTTTTATATCTAGTTGTGTTTCAGCCATTAGTCATTTCTTGTATAGTTGTGTCCAGCTACTTTGATCTCACTAATTGGCAATGTGTAAAGGTTGTTTGAAGTTTATTTTTCCTATATTGATTCATGTTTTGTTCTATTTTTTGAAATGTCATTCAATTTTTTTATTTGCAGTTTTCTTTTTTTTTTATTATGTGTTTGTTCCTTGTCATCTTGCTTTCTTCTTGGCAAATTTACTTTTTTATGGACTGTGAATTAATGTTTTCATTTATACTAGAGTTGAGCTATACTTATAGTGTTTAATCAGGTGTAATCGCAATGTATTATTGACGTAGGTAATACTAAGTGAAAAATTTAGTAGTTGATTTATTTGATTCATTCATAGAACAATTATTTTTGGTTCTTAGTTGTTTATCCGGTATCATTTGTTCTTGTTATTTTGAATATTTAATTTACAATGTTTTTTGTATTTATAATTTAGCAAATTATTGCTGTTTTTTATCGTGCATGAAGGTGTTCCGAGAGAATGCAAAATTCGTGTGATTTCAACTCGTGTTTCACTCGAATTTTGGTTCTAGTTAGTTTTGAGTGATTTGACCTTTAGGATTACTTGTGTGACCCTAGGGCCTCAATCACTCAGATTTTGTTTTTGTTACATTTGTGTGATTTGTTCCCTCAAATTGCTTGAGTTATCAGAGGGGGTCAAATCACCCAAGTTCCAAATAGACAGATCCTAAAATTACTTGTAGTTAGGATTCTGAGGTTGAGTGCTGGGATTTTCTTAGGAAATGCTAGTCATGGGGAGGTTTATCTCAGCACAGGTGGGGTTGGGGTCAATAGGGAGTCATCAGAGATGTAGGAGAAGGTGAGGCAAAAATGTAATAGGTATGCCCGGTAGCCGACGATGTTCTATTCAGGAGGACGAACTGAAACAAAAAGACATGTTCCCATTGGATCTTGATCTAAGGGCCAAAAAGATTAAAGTCTAGGAGAGGGAAAAAAATTGCTCAAGTCAAGTCCAATTAGAAACAAATAATATGAAATGGGATGTTAATTATCGCTTGTCTATTTCTTATTCTGCGCTTTTCCCCAACACGTTGTGGAGTTTTGTAACATCATAATATGCTTATGAAACACTCTGACATCATCTTATTTTGGGTTTAAAGGATCATTCATAACTCATTCACTCCTTCCTGTCTAAATCTTACAATTAATTGCTCACTAAGAACAAATCAGCTGCAGTAAGGAGCCAAGCTCTTTTCATGAACTTATGTACCATCATTTCTAGGCTGTCAAGGGTTAATGCAACGGCAGCATTACAATAATAAAAGAGCATGTCACTCCTGCCGCCTCAGATCAATGATTAAAGAAGCAAAAGGGTGTCTACTAACTAAAGGTAAAGGCAAAGCAACCGGCTTTTCCAGATCATCATTATATATAATATATAGTAGAACGTTTAAGGATTATATTTTAGCAAATTTAGGTAGGGTTTGCATGCATGGCAACCACACCCATTATGATACTATAGATACAAATAATCATGTCTTTTCATTATCAGCGCATGTCATCTCCATCCATCCATCCATGGATCCCTCAACCACTGGTGTGCCATCATCAAGGCTTAGCTAGATGCCAGTTGCATAGCACTGCACCGGCCGGCCGGTAGCCTTGCATGCGTTGCGTGACCCAGGAGCTATCGAGCTAGGCTGCATTGCCGCCGGCCGTGTGGTGTGGCAATAGACGACTAGCAGCATCTCCGGTTGGCGAGAGAACAGCGCGGTGATTTGAAGCGCCAACGAATCGCTTGGACACCGACGGGGTCGGAAACAGAGAGGAAATATGGAAACATGTGTAGGCAAGCATCCGTTGTTGGTGCGTCCAAATTAAACTAAGTCGTCTCTGATGTATGGACGTACTGGTCAAGGCTAGCTGACAGCGATCTTGTGCAACTCTGAAGCAAGTCCAGGCACACGTTGCCGCCAGCTCGAATCTGTGAACCGAGTGAAGCAGCACAAGCACTTGTGCATGCATTGTGATCGATCCGGCGTCCGTACGTGCAATCCCATTGTCAGATAAGACCCGTTCAGATTATATTCGAGGTCGGAAACATCCAGTTCTCTGCAGGCACCAGGTTCAGTTCGCACAGGAAGCCAAGTATGGCTACAGACAATGCGGCAGGTTAGTAGGTAGCTTGAGATCGAGCAGAGACCAGACGTCCACCACACGGACGCGTGGGTTGTAGTACGTAGCATTGTACTACTACTGCAGATCAGTCGCCCATGCACATCTCAAGCTGTGCTGAAGCTGAACCACACCACAGATGCAGAGCAGAGGTAGCGATGAGGCTTTCCCTTTCCTGTCCGCAGATGCCAATGGCACGCCCACACCGCCGCACACGCACATAGTTTTCACAAAGATCTGATCGCCCTAGCTACCAACCAGGCGCAGCAGCTGCCATCGATCGCTTGGATCACTCGATCACTCACTGGACACTGCTGCTCGATCACTGAAATTATATATGCAGCTGACAGTGACTCGCAAACCAACTGGATCATGACCACGAGGCCTACTGCACCAACCACAGCCTGGACCTCCCTCCTCAATATCGTCAGTGAGGCCGATTGTTTAGCTGCTGCTCGCACGGTCTCGAGTCCGGGCAGTACAATTATTATGAGGCGCACATTAGTGGTCTGGCCTGGCCTGGCTAGCTGGCTGCACCACCACGAGGCACGGCAGGAGCCGATCGATCAAAAAATGATCGATAAAAAAAATAGTAGTTGTATTTGATCCCAGTGACAGTAACGTGGCGAGAGGGATGACAAGGTTGGGTGGGTGGGGTACATTGCAAGGGAAGCAAAGCGACCATCCATCCGTCCGTCACCTTTTCGATCCCCATCCGTCCCCCCCTTCGTCTTCCTCCTCCCAACCACCACTGCTGCAGTGCGTGGCCATTATTCACCACAGCTGGGTGAGTAGTTGACACCGCGTTACAGCAGTGCAGGCCAGTGATCATATATAGCTGATACATATGTGTGTGTGAGGCGTTGTGTTTCACCATAGAGCGAGGCTTGAGCAGAGGAAGGACAGGGGCACAGGGCGGCGTTGGCTGGCCGCTGCGCAGGTTGATTTCGCCGGCTCGTGGGTTGTTGGTTAGGTTACTACGACGTGCGCGGCGGCAGGGGGTGCGGTGCGGCGAGACGTATGCGACGAGGAGAGCTTTTCCCGGCCGCCGGCTGCTCTTTTCCGTAGTGTTGGAATTTGGTGGCCGGTAAATTGGAGTGGAGTCTGGGCAAGAGTTACTTCTCGCCTACTGACTGACCGATCGGCTGAATCAAAGCCTCCTCTCTGTTCTTGCACGGAGTGGCAAGATTTCGCTGGCCGACCTAATTTCTGCAGCTGGGACAGCGATGTCGGGTGGACGAGGCCGGGGCTGCCGACCCCGAGCAAAACTTTCCGTGATCGAAGCATTGATGAGTGGAGGAGAGGAGCTACCTCCCACAGTCCCACCTAGCGCTTGGCTGAAACCAGCGTTTTGGCAATGGTCGGTGTCTCGGTGAACACGACTCCACGTCCCCAAAATTTGCAAAAGAAATTTGGGTGGAGATTTATCCTCGCCATGTACTCGTGGAGACCCACCGTAAATTTATGTCACGTGTCCATGCACAATCATATACGGAGTTGTGATTTTTTGTTTCCAACCAATCCACCTTAATCTCTACTACAAGGGACTAATCAAAACTATACTAAATCTCAAAAAAAAGTCCCCGCTGAGAGACTATAACCATTGTGTACCAACGAAATTGTACCCAGGATTACCGTATCATTAAAATCTATGGCTCATAATCATTTCTCACAGGCTTTAACTTGATCCGATGGCCAACGTTATTTGGATCTCCCTCGCCCAGGCTTCAACGTACGCCTCACATATCCCGCAGGCTACGGTAAAATGGAAACCAATGGAAGTCAATTAAGGCAAATATGGAAGTCAATCAAGGCAAATAGGAAGGAGGGATCCGTGACTCTGATCAAGGCAAATAGGAAGAAATGATCCATGACTCCGATCAAGGCAAATAGGAAGGAGTTAAACCACTGTGTTACAAAGAGAGGAGTTAAACCACTGTGTTATAAAAGTAACACACTACACGCCCCGACCGAGTTTACAAAATAAACGAACCGACTTGACACGTGATTATGAAAATAAAAGGCCATTATGAAATAGAACACGCAAGCTAGAGACAATTAGTTTTGTTCTAATTTTTAGATATATAGCTTTTGCTATGCACCTAAATATACATTACTCCCTCCGGTTCTCTAAAGCAAGTCGTTTTGAGGTTGTCTTAAGTCAAACATTTTAAACTTTGACTACAAATAACTTTTTTTGGGTTGAGTTTGAAAATATGAAAGTGATGTAAGTAGATTCATCTCGAAATGTAGTTTCATAAAAGTATATATTGACTATATTTTATAAATATTTTATAGCAAAAAGTAGCGGTTAAAATCGTTTCTTAAAGACCGTGTTGATGTCCAAAACGACTTGCTTTAGAGAACCGGATGGAGTATGTCTATATACATAGTAAAAACTACTTTCTTCATTCCAAATTATAAGTCGCTTTGAATTTTCTGGTAAATCCATTTTATTATGCATCTAGATATAATAATATGTCTATATACATAACAAAATAGATGAACAAAATAAGTCAAAGCGACTTATAATTTGGAATGGAGGGAGTATGTATCTAGAAAAGCGGGAACGACTTATAATTTAAAATAGATGGAGTACTTAAAACTTACTTGATAAATCAGTTGATTATGCCAAGAAGAAATGCTTTTTTTTCTTTTGTCCAATAATTTTCATTAGTTAGCTTTCTAATACCCGAAAATCATCTGAAGAAAGAAAAACATGATGGGAGAGAGGGAGAAACTGAGGAACAACCAGATAAATATCCATCACGGTTGCGCACATATATTTACGACTATATCTACTATTTAATTTAAAAAAAGATCAAATACAATTTTTTCTTTCATTTATCAAAAGTGAATTATAGAGTTACTTTAAGAAGCTATATCTACTTTAAGAAGCTTGGTACGACACCTTTGATTATTTGGGATGAAGTTTGCATGAAGTGGCCATGAAGATCTCCGAGACATGTTTAAGGACTTAGGCATATTGTAAATTATATGGTTAATGCGAGAAATAACTTTATTATGCCTTGTTACGAGTAAATGTTTTCCAGATTGTATATACATGGTCATATACAATTGTGTGAAAGTTGAACTCTGAAAAAAATCGTTGTTTGATTGTTTCCATGTACATCCCTAAATGAAGTCGTAGCGTTAGCACGGGCACTATACTAGTTTATACAGTGGTCCACCATTTGATGATTATGCATGGACACATGGCATTAATTCACGGTGGGTGACGACCACGGGTGCATGGTGGGATAGTTCCTATCTAATTTTTCCAAAATTTATAAACATATTTTGATCAAAAAAAATATCATACAAAATATATTTTTAATATTTCGGACAAAAGTTTTTTTTAGAAAAAGGACGAAAGGTATCTGTAAACTAGTAGATATATACGTGCGACAAGCACATGTCTATAAAAATATCAAGATGGATGAGTACAAAAAATCAAATGTTTAATACTCCCTCCCCAAATTATAAGTCGCTTTGACTTTTTTTGGTATTTACGACGCATCTAGATAAATAATATGTCTAGATAAATAGTAAAATGGATAAACCAAAAAAGTCAATACGACTTATAATTCGGAACGGATGGAGTAATTGAATTCCTATATCACATATATTTATATTTATATTTATATTTATATTTATATTTATATATGATAATAGACATGCATTATAAAAATTTTTAAAAATATTTCGTTGATGAATAGCAATTACTCCGAGGACAGAAAAAAATTGCAAATACACGTGACTACGTGAGACGAGGTTGGTCTCCGGTCGAAAGCTCGGAGCCCAGAAGGGCAGAACAGCCACGGCCCAAACAAAGGACCGAGTTGCCCTTAGGTCCACGGGCTGCTCTTCCGAGCGCCAGCTTCACTACAGGTTGCGGTAGCCCGGTAGCCAACACCATTCACCAAACTACGCTTCCCCTTTTCTCAAAAAAAAAAAAAAAAAAAAAACTACGCTTCCCCTGAAGACTGAAGTTGCCTGCAAGCTGGGGCTTCTTGTTTTTTTAAGATAATGGATAAAGCATCCGGCTTCATCTACCCGAGGGTAGAATCAGGTCAATTATTACAAACACCAGGTCCAAGACCTTTGCCCAACTCAAAAACTTAGAGGGCCACAAAACATCCAAAAGGATAACAAAGTTGACACCGAAGAGATCCTGACAAACGCTAACCAATAAATCTGTTCGATAACCATCCATTGAACTAAAGAAGTGAAGCGCGGACGTCTCTAAACGCGTTGCCCATGCAAGAAGAAGTCAAGACGAAGCTCCTCACGCCACCGCAGCTTTGCCCATTGCCGCAGCCGATAAGTTCCCGGAATAGAACCCCAAAAAAAATTTTGGTCTAGACTTGTCAAAGACTACCTCATTTCTTGTTATCCAAATGGTCCAACATAAAGTCAAGTCGCAATTAAAAACAATGAATTGTAAAGCTTACTACCCGGTTTTGACCAATTAACAAAAAGATCATCTATACTCAGTGGGGGTGGTAATCCAAACATGAGATGAACAGCGCGCCATAAGAATTTAGCGTATGTACAGTGGAAAAAGAGATGTTGGATTATTTCTGGACAATGGCAAAAAGCACAACTTTTGTCACCATTCCAGTTACGTCTAGCAAGGTTATCCTTAATTAAAATCACACCTCTCTTTAAATACCACAAAAAATTCTAATATTTGATGGGATCTTAACCTGCCAAATATCTTGTGACACCCTTACCCTATTGTTAATTAACACAGCATACATAGATCTCACTGAAAAGGTACCTGATGAATTAAGTGTCCAGCGAAATTTGTCCCTTCCCCCTGTAAGTTTATATCTTGTAGAGAAGCTACAATCCTGTGCCAGTCTCTTAAATTCCTATCCACTAAATTTAGTCGGAAGGAGATATTTAAAGGGACCGTTGCAAGAACTGTTTCCACATAATCCTGTTTTCTTCTCGCTATATTAAACAATGCGGGAAACTTATCCTTCAACAGTTTATTACCTAACCAAGTATCAAACCAGAAGCGGATTTGAGACCCATCTAACACCTTGAAAGTGTCGAAACTCATAAAGGTATCTTTAACTTTCATCAGACCTTTCCAGAAATGTGAATCTGTTGGTTTTTTTTACAGCTCCCAAGTGGTTTATCTTTTAGGTACTTATTTCTCAAAAGTTGTTGCCAAAGACCTTTCTCATTTAATAATTTATATAGCCATTTACTCAACAAACATTTATTTTGTAACTCTAAATTATGTATGCCTAAACCCCCTTGGATTTTGGGTTGGCACATTAACTCCCACTTGGCCAACCTATATTTTCGCTTATGTTGATCAATTTGCCAATAAAATCTTGATCTAAAGCAGTCTATTTTTTCTAAAACTCCTTTCGGTATTTCAAAGAAGGATAACATAAACACTGGTAAACTAGAGAGCACCGTGTTTATTAGAACCAACCGCCCCCCTACTAAGAGCATCTTACCCTTCCAACCACTAAGTTTCTTCTCAATTCTTTTCTCTATATCCAGCCAATCCTTATTACTTAGTTTCCTGGTGTGCATGGGTAAACCCAAATACCGGAAAGGATAGTTACCCACCTCACACCCAAACAACTGCAAATAAAATTCTTGGTGTTCTTTTGCTCTATCGAAACAAAAGATTTCACTTTTGTGAAAATTTATTTTGAGTCCAGATAGTTGTTCAAAGGTACTTAAAATTAATTTTAAGTTCAGTGCTTTGTCAACATCATGACCCAAAAAAATCACCGTATCATCCGCATATTATAAAATCGATAAACCATCTTGAACAAGATGAGGAATAACCCCTTCTATCTTACCAACTTCCTTAGCTCTGGCAATTAGTATAGCAAGCATATCAACTACTATATTAAAAAGTATCGAAGACATCGGATCACCTTGCCTTAAGCCTTTTTTTGTTTGGAAGTAAGGTTCAAGCTGGTCATTTACCTTAATATTTACATTACCTCCTTGTGTGAAATGCTTCACCCATGAGCACCATTTTTCTGAGAAACCTTTAATCCTTAGCGTCTGCTGTAGAAATTTCCGATCTACCTTATCATGTGCCTTTTCAAAATCTATCTTAAAAATAATTCCATCCAATTTTTTTGGTATGCATTTCATGAATCGTTTCGTGGAGAACTACTGCACCTTCCATAATATTTCTCCCTGGTAGAAACGCTGTTTGTGATGGTCTAATTATTTTTTGAGCAATAGTGTTTAATCTGTTGGTCGCAACTTTGGTAAAAATCTTAAAAAAGATATTCAACAAACAGATTGGTCTGTATTGCAAGCTGGGGCTTCTTGTTGGGGACAGAGGAGGAAGAGATGGCAGCCATGGCTTCTGCAGTTCTGCTTGTTGCCCACTTGCCTCTTGTTGGATCGCTAATTTCAGTGTTGCGTTGGTCCAGGTACGCCTTCTCTGTTGCCTGTTGCCTCCAATATTGCTACTGGGCTACTAGTTGGCTGCTTGCCTGCTTGAGCAATTGTGATTGTATGTGCTACTAGATTTTGAAGTCCTTTCTCATAGGCCTCTGATGTGCAGGCGGTAACGAACTTCAGGATAAGTACGACCAACCTGTAGAATCGTACTGTGTATGATACTTCTGTAATGTTATTTGCTAACTGAAATAGTGGGCTGGCTTCTTTGTTTTGGAAAGATTAACAGTTTAGTGTTTCGATTTCAGAATAGACACAAAGCATATATGTCTGCAAGACCCAATGGAGTTAATATCCATTATGTCTGCAACACCATTCACCCAAATTTTTTTCACCCGATTTCCCTTAGGGCCGTACGGTTTCCTATGAATGCACGAGGAAGCAACTCCTCCTCAAGATTAGTACAAATTATTAAATCATTCCCACTAGGAATTATTCCAGGGCCCTATTCCGAATCAACCGAACAAGCCCTTAATCAACTTTTAGTAGTTCTGCTAACTACATGTCAGTTTAGGTCACAAAATAAAAGTAGCAGAACGCTGGTCATTCCGACACGCTACTGCCTACTGCAAAATGGCCACAGGGATTCTGGACCCCGTTCAGCTAAACAGTTACCATCAAGGGCAAAAACGCAATATCATTGACATTGTGCACACAGCCTTCATCTGTATTTCAGACTGTTAAGTCATTGTTCTATCTGCCTAGGTTCATCTAAATCCCTGAAGTGCATTTGATACGCTAAAGATATACAGTATATTTTTATACAACAGATTGATGTATCCAAAATTTCTACTGCGATGGGCTATACCATCATTTTGAGAAAGCAGATTATATCCCACTCCTTGTTTGCTCAGATCAATAAGCATTAGGGACAGGAACCGTTTCCTTATCATGGTCTGATTTGGCTTTTCTCCAGAACCATCACATTACCTCAATTACAACAACACGAACAAAACTGTCTCACACTAGGAGCAGCACCGAAAGATCTCCCCGTCAACTTTCGTCCACTAGAAGTGGCTGAACACCAGGATCTATCAGACAAAGAGAAAGGAGAACATCAGCACAATATACCAACTCACTAAGCTTTTATGACAGTATCCAGAATGATATATATGCAACACTGCTGCCTGTAGTCATTACCTGCATTTCCATTCTGCGTATTAGTTGAGCGATTTCTCCACTTCTGGATGATCTGAGGAATTTCTGTTTTCACATGACTTGACAACGATACAGCAGCAACTAGTGCACAAAGTGCAAGCATTATGAATACTGAATCCCACCCTTTTCTTGAAATGAAGCCCGTTATGAATGGTCCTAATGCAGCACCAAGAGATCCTGTCCCATCTATAATTGCCGTTACCGTGGCCAATGCTCGAGAATCTCCTTTAAGGGATTTGTGAGTTCCCAAATCAGCAGAAACAGCAGTTGTTATGAGAGCATAGGGTCCATTAACAAACAGGCCACTGATCATCATCAAGCCAATGTTTGTCGCTTTTGAGGTACTACCATATGCATGAAAGAGGAAAAGAGATGGAATCGCCAAGTACATGAAAACGGCAGCAGTGGTTGCCCTAGCATTGAGCTGGTCAGATATGAAGCCAGCCAGAACTCCCCCAACTATTCCACCTACATCAAACAAAACTGATAGATATCCAGCAGATGCAGCTGACATATGCTGGCCTCCAATAGCTGGAAAAAAATTACAATGTTAAAAGAAGTGCCATTTTAAATGTCGAATCCAAATATGAAGTTTAAGTAGCTAATAAAGTTCAGATGTCCTGCACAGTATCAGTAATTCCAAAAAAAAAAAGGATACAACTTACAAGACAATCACACAAGTCATCTAGAGACACTACAATGCAGTATGGATAATAGTATAATACAGATACAGATGCATTTGACTTGAAAATGAAAGTTGTATTCAGATAAACAGAACAACAGATAAATGTGTAAGTCATGGTATATTCAAATCAAAATGCAAGTCGCGTTATTGTTAGTCCATTCCTAACTTCTGTAAAAGAAACGATCAGCTCTGAACCTCTAACGAAACTTATACAGACGCACAAAGGATATGCTGGGCAAGGATAAACTGGTTAACTACCAGAACATAAATTCCTACCACATTTTGCCTTTTTATGCGCTATATATCTCTTGCACGCCTGATATACTGCAAAGCATAATACTACTGCCGCAGCATAACTACTACAACATGTGCTACTCTACAACGTAAGTTTATGTGTCCAACCCAATCAGAATTCAATGATAAGCAAATATGATAACTTTCATAAAGAACCATACCAACCTAACCAAATGCAGAGCAGGAAGCTAACAATTCATACCAATCTAATCTAATATGGTAACCGCTGTGGCCAATTCTAATAGATACGGAACAAACTCATTCAAATAAAAAACAGGGGCTTACCAGTCTGGCTCAAGTAGAATGGGAGCCAGTACAGAAACGTGTAGGCAACTAGTTTGGCGAAGAACAGACAGAGCGCGAAGATGACCACACCGGGAATGGCTAGTGCCTTAAAAATTCCCACGGCATCCCGTCTGTCCTTCCCAGCGCCACCTGCGGCACTGATGTCCTCCCCATCGGTGCTCTCATCAGTGACCGGTTCAATCGGCGACGGGCCGAAGCCGACGTACTGGGGGTATGGCGCGAGGAAGAAAAGCACAAGAACGCCACCGAGCGCAATGAGCCCACCGGGGACCACGAACGACCATCCCCACCCGTACCCAAGCATGGCGGCGGCGACAAGCGATCCGGTGATGTTCCCGACGGAGGTGTGCGCGTTCCATACGCCCATGATGAGGCCGCGCCTCCGGCCGCAGAACCAGTTGCCCACGATGGCGACGACGGAGGGCCAGCCCGTGGACTGGAGCAGGCCGGCGATCACCTGGGCGACGACGTAGAACGCGAGGGAATGCAGGCCGAGGAAGTACCCGGCGCCGAAGAGCGCCACGGCGGCGCCGCTGGTGACCATGCCGAAGGCAAGGAAGCGGCGGAGGTCGAGGCAGTCGCCGAGGTGGCCGGCGACGAACATGCCGAGGGAATAGGAGGTGAGGAAGGCGACGTCGGTGGCGCCGAGGAGCGCCGGGTCGGCGAAGGGCGGCCAGGACCGGGCGAGCTCGCGCTTGACGATGCTGGGCGGCTTGCGGGAGGCGTGGTAGAGCGCGTAGGCCAGGAAGGTGAGCCCCAGGACGAGGGCGCGGTGGGTGTTGTAGGAGAGCGCGGGCAGGGATCGGAGGCCGCGCGGCCCACGCCCACCGGCGAGGCGCGGCAGCGGCTCAGGCGACGGAACCGCCGGTGCCGGCGGCTTCGTCATCGCGGTGCGGTTGGAGTGGAGGTCGCGGGGGCGGAGGGCAATGGCCGGTGGGGCCGTGGGGAAGGCCGGAAGGAAGGGGAAGAGAGAGGACGTGGCGGGGAGACGGGTCGAGGCGCTGGACACGCGTCCGAGTTGGTTATGGGCTCGACTCCGCTGTCTGCTGATTTCATCAGGAAACGAATTTTTATGCCAGTTTTTTTGTTTGTTTGTTTTGAACGCTATGCCAGTTTTCTTTGAAGCATACAGTATTTTATTTCTTTGATTTTTTTCTTCGGATGACGTTGGGCTTGGCTCCTGTTTACCTTCCATTTCCTGAACCTTCAGTTTGCTTTGTCTTGGCATGTCCCTATGTTGATGCGGGTGCCTTGCTTGCTTGTTCCTGCTCAAGGTTATATATAAGCCTCGTTGATTTGTACTTTATATATTCGTGTATTTGTGGTTCACTTTTTTTTAAGATAAAGGATGAAAATTCTGTTGGATATAATATGGGCTTGGCCCATATAATATTTAATAAATTAAATAAAACTCTACGGTACGTAACATTAAGTGTTGTATGGCTTAATACCATTTCAGATTTTGACTGAACGCTGACTCAGCTTATATGGTTGCAAATTATTTATCTAAATTGAGAAGCCGAGAAAAGGATAAAGGCGTGCACACACATATGTGCTGGCGCCGCCATTGCCCGCCAGGCCGAGGCCGTGGCGTGGCGAGGCGAGGCGGGCGGCGGCGAGGGGCGTGGCCGATCTTTTGCCACTTAATCCCGCCGAGCGGACGGACGGACGTGTCGATCTTTTGCCACTTAATTCATATAATCACGGGAGTTACTCCCTTTGATGGTGGAGGCGAACTGATTGCGTCAGTTACGGTCCCTTCCGCTTCCGCTTGATTGCGTCAGTTACCGTCCCTTCCGCTTCCGTCTCCTGGAATTCTTCGCTGCCTCTCTCCCTTCCCCGCAGCAGCTATATATTTCCTGTCTTCCGTCAATTCAGACCTAGACTTCCGCAACCACTTCCGAGAGAACCACAGATCAGCAGCCTTCTGACTTCCCCGTCCCGTACCTCTGCGCGCATGGAGGGCGGGAGAGCAGGTGCCTCCAGAACCCTCGGCCGCCTGAGAATCCTGCACGGGGTGAGCGGCGATTAGGTTTTTAGGGAGCGATCCACGACTGCTCGTCCATCTTCTTCCTGCTGGAGATCGCTCTTGGATCCGTCTTCTCCCTGGAACGTCAAGACGTCTTCATCCTGGTGATCCGTTCGTGGGACTGCACTGCAAACATCTTTCTGCATCCACTATGGTCCGCAATTTCGAGCAACGCACTATGTCGACTAGTGTGAATGGAGCCTCCGATGCCCTCGACATGGGACCCTCCGCTGGGTACAGTCTAATCTCTGTGATTACTGTATTTTATATTTTTACTGTATCAATCAGTATGTCATCTATGTATGCTGTAGCGTTCATAAAAAATATACACATGCACATATATACTGTCACAAATCTGCTGATGTTATATTTCTGGATTAAACTGATAATGAAAATGTCTAAATATCTAACAATCCAAAAACCTAATAATAGGCAATTTTCTGTCAGTGGATTTGCTACCGCTTTGAAGCCAAATAATTTTGATGGCAAGAATTTCATGATATGGCGTGCAAAGATGGTATTGTGGTTGACTGCGATGAACTGCTATCACGACGCACAGGGGAAGCCTGAACAATTTACTTCTGAGGAGGAGCGAAAGTTCTTGGCTGCTGATAACCTGTTTCGAGGTGCCCTGATTAGTGCACTTCATCCCAAGTATGAGAAAAACTACATATCTTATATATCAGGCAAAGAATTATGGGATGCTCTTAAGGCAAAGTTTGGGGTTTCTGACGCTGGCAGTGAGCTGTACCTTATGGAGCAGCTGTATGACTACAAAATAGTTGAAAACCGTTCTGTGGTCGAACAGGCTCATGAGTTACAGGCGCTAGCGAAGGAACTAGAACATTTTTCATGTCTGTTGCCCGACAAGTTTTGTGGCCGGTGGTATAATCGCTAAGCTGTCACCTTCTTGAAAGGATTTTGCTACTTCTCTAAAACACAAGAGACAAGTGTTTAGCATGGCTGAGCTTATTAGATCTCTTGATATTGAGAAGAGGGCGAGAGCAAAAGACAACCATGGAAAAGGAGTTGAGTCTTCCGCTGTCAATATGGTGCAGAAGAAAAACTCATTTGCATCTCGTAATAAAAAGAAGAGGAACATGCAAGAGAACAACAATGCAAAGCCTAAGCAGAATGCACAGTTTAAGAAGAAAAACAACAAGAAAGGTGGAGGATGCTTTGTTTATGGGAGTGATGAGCATTGGGCAAGTGCGTGCCTGCACCATAATATAATAAGAAGAAAAGAAATCAGCAAATGTGGTAATTAGCGAGACCGGAGGAGGAACATCCGGGTGTGGTAATTCTTTACCCTTTGTTCTTTCGGTTTGTCTTTCACCGAGTGGTGGATGGACAATCGTGCTAATATTCATGTGTGTGTCGATGTTTCTTTGTTTATTTCCTATCGTGCCGGCGGAAATCGAGCCTTCACCGATGGGAAACGGTTCGCATGCGCGTGTTCTTGGTGGTTGGTACTGGTCGTGCTCAAGTTTACTTCAGAAAGACGGTGCTATTAAAGAACGTGCAAAGATGTCCCTCCATCAAGAAGAATCTTGTTAGCGCTTCTCAGATGTGTCACGATGGCTTTAAAATTGTGCTTGAGTCCAATAAATGTGTTATGTCGAGACATGAAACATTTATTGAAAAAGGTTATGATTGCGGAGGCTTGTTCCACTTATCTTTGTTTGATGATGTGTGTAATAAAGTGGTGCACAATGTTATTGTTTCGGATGAGTCGAATATATGGTATTCATGACTTTGTCACATTAATTTTGGCTGTCTCACGCGGCTTGCAAATCTGAATTTAATCCCGAAATTTAACTTAGTCAAAGATTCTAAGTGCCAGGTGTGTGTGCAATCGAAGCAACCGCGCAAGCCTCACAAGGCTGCTGAGACGAGGAACTTGGCACCATTAGAACTCGTTCATTCTGATTTATGTGAAATGAATGGCGAATTGACTAAAGGCGGTAGACGATACTTCAGACATTTATAGATGATTGCACTAGATTTTGCTACGTGTATTTGCTGAAAATAAAAGATGAAGCGTTGCATTATTTTAAGGCCTATAAAGCTGAGGTAGAAAATCAACTTGAGAAGAAAATCAAGCGTTTGTGGTCCGATCGCGGGGGAGAATATTTCTCAAATGAATTTTCTGAGTTTTGCACGGTGCATGGAATTATTCATGAGAGGACGTCACCATACTCACCACAGTACAATGGGATTGCAGAGAGAAAGAACCGCACTCTAACTGATTTAGTTAATGTCATGTTGGAGACTACGGGACTATCTAAGGAATGGTGGGGTGAGGCTATTTTGATAGCATGTCATGTCCTAAATAGAGTGCCCACAAAGAACAAAGAAATTACACCATTCGAGGAATGAGAGAAGAAGAGATTAAATCTCTCTTATCTATGAACTTGGGGTTGTTTGGCAAAGGTGAATGTGCCAATAAACAAAAAGCGAAAGCTTGGACCAAAGACTGTTGATGGTGTCTTTCTTGGTTATGCTATTCACAGCGTGGGTTATAGATTTTTAATTATAAACTCTAGTGTTCCTGAGATGGCTGTTGATACAATCATGGAATCTAGAGACGCTACATTTTTTGAGAATGAGTTTCCTATGAAAAATACACCTAGCACAACTGGTCATGAATTTATAATTCCCCATAAACATGAAAACTTTATTCCAATTGAACAAATTGAGGAACCCTATGTGCAAAATCCTAAGGAGGATGACACTATAGTCACCAGAAAAAGTAAGAGACAGAGGACTGCAAAGTCTTTTGGTGATGACTATATTGTGTACCTTGTGGATGACACACCAACGACCATTGAAGTGGCATATTCCTCTTCTGATGCTGACTTATGGAAGAAAACAGTACGGAGTGAGATGGATTATGTTATGTCTAATGGAACTTGGTAAATTGTTAATTGTCCCTATAGGTGCAAGCTTATAGGGTGCAAATGGGTGTTCAAGAAAAAGCTTAGGCCTGATGGTACTATTGAGAGGTATAAGGCAAGGGTTGTGGCCAAGGGTTATACTCAAAAGGAAGGTGAGGATTTCTTTAATACTTATTCACCGGTTGCCCGATTGACCACAATTCGAGTTTTGCTTTCCCTGGCAGCCTCTTATGGTCTTATCGTTCATCAAATGGACGTTAAGACAGCTTTCCTAAATTGAGAGTTGGAGGAGAAGATCTATATGGATCAGCCTGATGGGTTTGTAGCAAATGGTCAAGAAGGCAAAGTGTGTAAATTAGTAAAGTCATTATACGGCCTAAAACAAGCTCCTAAGCAATGGCATGAGAAGTTCGACAGAACTTTAACATCTGCTGCCTTGTTGTGAATGAAGCCAACAAATATGTGTACTATCGGTATGGTGGGGGTGAAGGAGTCATTTTGTGCTTATATGTTGATGACATACTGATATTTGGATCCAGCCTCAAAGTGACTGAGGAGGTGAAGGAATTTCTATCTAAAAATTTTGAGATGAAAGATTTGGGAGAGGCTGATGTTATTCTTAATATCAAGCTTCAAAGAGAAGATGATGGTGGGGTAACTTTGTTACAAACCCACTATGTGGAAAAGGTGCTGAGTCGCTTTGGGTTCAGTGACTGTGCACCTGCTCCTACACCTTATGACCCTAGTATGCTATTGAGGAAAAATCGGAGAATAGCAAGGGATCAGTTGAGATATTTCTAGATCATTGGTTCGCTCATGTATCTTGCTAGTGCAACAAGGCCTGACATCTCATTTGCTATGTGCAAGCTGAGCCGGTTTGTGTCAAACCCGGGAGATGATCACTGACGTGCTCTTGAGAGAGTAATGCGCTACCTGAAAGGGACCATGAGCTATGGTATTTGTTATACCGGACATCCAAAAGTGCTAGAAGGCTACTGTGATGCCAACTGGATTTCTGATTCTGATGAGCTTTATGCCACAAGTGGATATGTGTTTTCGCTTGGAGGTTGCGCTGTTTCTTAGAAGTCTTGCAAGCAGACTATCTTAACGAAGTCTACAATGGAAGCAAAACTCACAGCATTAGACACTGCTGGATCTGAGGCTGAGTGGCTTCATGATCTCCTTATGGACTTACCGGTTGTTGAAAAACCTATACCGGCTATTTCTATAAACTGTGATAACCAGACTGTAATTACAAAGGTTAACAGTTCTAAGGATAACATGGAGTCCACAAGGCATGTTAAGAGACGACTAAAATCTATCAGAAAATTGAGAAACTTCGGAGTAATAGCGTTGGACTATGTTCACACGTCTAAATATCTGGCAGATCAGGTCACTAAGGGTCTATCACGCAACGTGATAGAAAATGCATCGAGAGAGATGGGTTTGAGACTCACTTGAAATTTACTATAGTGGTAAACTGTTCTATGTGATCGGAGATCCCCGTGAAGTAGGATGGTGAAACAAGCTAGTAGTAACTTATGAGGAAAGATCCTTAGTAATACTCATTTCTGATGCATATCTTTTTCTTTCTGTAAAGCAGGCTGGCTTTTGCTTTAATGTGCTCCAAGTGGCTTGTCAAAGCAAAGATGTTGTCCTACAGAACATCTTTTGAGGAACACACCTATATGAGTCAGACTGCTGGTCACAGTGTATGAGATTTAGGTGATTTCTAAATACTCATGAAAGGCACTGAAGTATGACTTATATGCTTCAAATAGAGGAGATGCCTTTTGCTGCCCAGTATCAGCTAAGGACTTTAGTGACATTCAACTCACACAAAACTGTCAATTCAAGGTTTAGTCCATTGTTCAGTTGTAACTGTGTGAAACTATTGTTCTAGATGGATGTTCAACTTAACAGTCTCCATCGAAACACTGATATATAAAAGAAATGTGGTTCTAAAACTACTTTATTACAAACCCTAGAGTTTGGTGCAGATTGTTGGATATAATATGGGCTTGGCTCATATAATATTTAATAAATCAAATAAAACTCTATGGTACGTAATATTAAGTGTTGTATGGCTTAATACCATACGGGATTTTGACTGAACGCTAACTCAGCTTATATGGTTGGAAATTATTCATCTAAATTGAGAAGCTGAGAAAAGGATAAAGGCGTGCCACACGCGCGCGCGCCGCCGCCGCCGCCGACCGGGCCAGGCCGTGGGCGTGGCGTGGCGTGGCGTGGCGAGGCAGGCAAGTGAGCTGGCGGGCGTGGCCAGTCTTTTGCCACTTAATCCATATAATCACGGGAGTTACTCCCTTTGATGGTGGAGGCGAATCGACATTCGTCGCCATCACCGTCCCTTCTACTTCCGCCTGCCTCTCACAGAATTCTCTCCGCCGCTCTCTCCCTTCCCCGCAAGAGCCCATATATTTCTGCCTTCCGTCGGTCCGCACCTGACTTCCGCAACCACTCCCGAGAGAACCACATATCAGCAGCCTTCTGACTTCCCCGTCCCGTACCTCTGCGCGCACAGAGGAGCGGGAGAGTAGGTGCCTCCGGAACCCTCGGCCGCCTGAGAATCCTGCACGGGGTGAGCGGCGATTAGGTTTTTAGGGAGCGATCCACGACTGCTCATCCATCTTCTTCCTGCTGGAGATCGCTCTTGGATCCGCTTCTCCACCGGAACGCCAAGGCGTCTTCATCCTCGGTGATCCGCTTCGTGGATCGCATCGCGAACATCTTCTTCGCATCGACGATCGTGGTCCGCGACTTCGAGCAACGCACTATAACCGACTAGTGCGAATGGAGCCTCCGATGCCCTCGGCATGGGACCCTTCGCTGGGTACAGTCTAATCTCTGTGATTACTGTATTTTGTATTTTTACTGTATCAATGAGTATGTCATCTATTCATGCTGTAGCGTTCATAAGAAATATACACATGCACATATATGCTGTCATAAACCTGCTGATGTTATATTTCTGGATTAAATTGATAATGAAAATGCCTAAATATCTAACAAATTTGGCTTCATCTGCTCTAGAATCAGACCACTTGTAGTTCACTTTTGAAATCTTGTACTCCATCCATTTTAAATTATAAGTTATTTTAGCTTATGTATGTAGATAGCAAAAGTTACGTAGGAAAGATATAACGACTTGTAATTTGAACGGAAGGAGTATATTGAATTTTTATAGTTAGTTCAAGTCAGATTGAGGGGGCACGAGGTGCCTCAGCTAATGCCTTTTAGTAGCCGGTTCAAGTTAGATTGAACAACTTTGCGTCTAATTCATTTGAACTTATCAACCGTACTGTTTGAGCAAAATAATAGTGTTTTTCTCTCACAACAAATCAATATCAGCATTAGTCATTTTTCCAGCCGGCCGAACAGGAACCTTAGTTTATGCCTTTCAGACACCTTAGGAATGGATGGACATGCAATGTCTTTTGTTTAAGAAACCAGCAACATTAGTGTTTACGTTACCAAGGACATGTGTCCGATGTGCATCAAGAGACAGATTCTTAGGTATTGTCTCTTAGGTATTGTCTGGATGTCTATGTATCCACCATTGTGGCTACATGGATATCAAACAAGCCTTTATATGCATCCAATGTTAGATGAACATGAGGATACATGCCTTTAACAGTAAAATCTGGTGTCCCTTTCTCCTCGTCTTAGTTTAAAATGACCATTTGTGCCATCCTAATACGGATTGACGGGGGAGAAAATATTATTTTCTTCTTTATCAAAAAGGGTAAGTTGAAATAGATACATAGCAGTGTTCGCCTAAACGGATTAAACGGTAAGTAAATGGTAAACGGTGGTAAATTATTTTGTTTAGGGGGTAAACGGAAATTAAACGGTTGACCGTTTAAACGGTAAAAAATAGAAAAAACGGTCTAAACGGCATAAACGGAACGGAGATAAACAGCATTAAATGGGCTAACGGCTGTTTAGGCGAACACGAGATAAATCTAGTTCAGTTTTGTATGGATAAATTTGTATACTTAAGTTTATTATATTTATAAATGTGTACACTTGATATGTTACATGCATAAATATCTATATTTAGTTCTTTTCACATGCATAAATATATATACATACCAAAATAATTGATTTTTACTCGGATAAATATGTATAAATGCTAGAATACTTGATTTTTTACGTGCATATATATAATTATATGTATTTTTTAAGTACAAAACCATTTAGACCGTTTAACTTCGCTTAAACACCATGTAAAACAGCCTAAACGCTAAACGAAGGGCGACCATGTAAAGACCGTTTATCGTTTAGAAAAACATCGATACATAGTGAAAAAATATACTGTATCTAGAAATATCAAAACTCCTTGTAATTTGGAACGAAAAAAGTAGCATTTTATGTACAAGGCTTTTCACTAGCACATTGGCATAAACAAGTTGTGTTTTACGTAAGACCATATATTTTTCTCTTCTATTTACGGAGAGGTTGCATGATCTCTCTTTTTGTGCTGAATCCTTCAGAAGTAATTCTTGCACGTCAGCTGCTTGGAAACTTTATTCCGTATGGAAAGCCATTTTTTACATGTAATGTATCTTTTTTTAATCACTGCATCCATACTAACCTCACCTCACTCTCTTTTATTTTTCTCAAACCAATGCCAACAACTTCTTTTCTACTATAAGAGGCTGTTTGGATCCCTTCATTTTGGAGGAATTGAAATCTACATAATGAATTAGGCTATTTAGCTTGGAATTTGACATTCCATAACTTTTCTAAGCTCATAAATAAGACTATCTCAAATTGATAGGCTAGAAGATGAAAATGGATTCTACGGATCATAATGCTATAATTATATTCTCCAACTTATAACATACTTTTCAACTTACTTTCCTACAATAGAAATGCAATATATAAGTATGTCCCTTGTATGCCTAACAATAAATATGCAAATATATTTCATATACAACTATATTAGCTTAATTAATCTATACTTAAATTGTAATTATTAGAATGAATTCAATTCCAAAGATTCAAACGGGCCTTAAGATTCATAGCGTCCCAAATGTTCTAACTTTTAACTAGAAATAAGATGAAATTTACAAGTTCTATAATGCACTGTTTTTTTTTCAATGAAAAATCCATATTAACCCTTAATCAAATGGGACTCACCTGGACCAACGGCTCCGATCTAGTTTGGGGCCCGTGTGCAGCCTCACAGCCCCCATCCCACAAAGAGAAAGGCGGATAGCGCCTCCCCCAATCCTCCCGCCGCGGCGACGCGCCTTCCTCCCTCCTTCCTCCTCCGTCCCATGCTCCGCCGCTGACACGTTGGCCCGACTCAACCTTCCGATGGCCGCCGCCTCCACCACTGCCGTCTCTGGCGTCGTGCTTCCCCACGCCTTCCTCTCCCACCGGTCGCCGGCTCCGCAGGTCCTAGCCGTGGCCGCCTCATTCCGCCGGCTCTCCCTGTGCGCTTCCCCTCGCATGACCACCCACTTAATTGCCCGCGCTGACGCCAGTGACGAAGCCGGAGAACCGGAGCCTGAGTCTGAGGCGGAACCTGTCACTACCCCAGCTGAATCCGAAGAGGGGGCGGCCGAGGGGGCTGTCGCTGTGGCGGAGGCGGAGGAAGAGGAACCGCCGCCGCCGAGCAAGCCGAAGGTTAAGTTCGGCGAAATAATTGGGGTGAGGATTTCTTGCGCGGACATTTCATGAAGTTGATTAGTATCCGGGATTGGAGAACTGGAACTGTGAAAAACTGAAAATATAGGCTGCGAGGCAGCAGGCTATCGTCTTATCGAGTAGCATATCTTTGCATGATTTTAGAATTTACTAGTTCTCTGTGGCGAATGCTTACTAGTAGCTTGTTTAGTTCTTGGCAGCATAACCTCTAAGCAGCCGCCCATTGGAATTAGTAATGGACGAAGTGAAGAGCTTATTTTCTCACTATTTATGCAAACTTCTTAATACATGTAGTCCTGTCCTGGAGAGCCTGGTAATGCAGAGAAGTCAGCAACGCGTCTAATATCTTTAAGGGCGTACCTAGTGCAGAGAGCTTCCGCTCTGTGCGGGGTCCTGGGAAGGGGTGTTAGTGGCAAGCCTTACCTTTGCTTCAGTAATGCGAGGAGACCGCGACTCGAACCCGGACGCGCGTCTAATATCTTTGATGAGCTTTATTTAATTCTCTGTTTTCTTGGACACTTGCACGGTTTCATTAACACAGGCACATGGCGAGATATAAATTTGGTGTTTTGACTATTTTTGCAAAATCCCTGGTTGTTCATTCATTGTGTTGGTACAATCCATTATGAATTTGTGAAGCTTGACATGCTATGTCCTTATTCCTTGAATTATTTTCGCGTTGTAGATTCTGAATAAGCAGTTCATTGAGGAGGCTGAGAAGGTGAAGACTGTACCGGATCTGAGGCCCGGCGATATCATTGAGCTTAGGATGGTAAAAAATTTCCCATCTTTAGTGTGGTGCTTGGTCTATTCCTAATTGGACAATAATTGATACCTGAAGCAAATCTTGCAGCAACGGCCCAACAAGAGGAGATTGTCGCTCTTTAAGGGCATAATCATCGCAAAACACAAAGCCGGTGTTCACACCACAATCCGTGTCAGAAGGATCATTGCTGGTGTAGGAGTTGAGATTACCTTCCCAGTGTAAGTTGTTTCTATGTTCTTTATCTGTGCTGTGCTGATATTTGCTTAATATTTAGCACGGTAACACTGTTGCTAAAATGATAGTACTCAAAAGTTTTTATGTATCCACGGAAAAAAATGACTGGATCTATGTCATTCTGTATGTTAAAATAGAAACAAGTCTACTGGAGTACTGGTATATTAAAAATCTGGAGTGCATCTATGTGATTCTTTATACCTTGTGACTTTTGTGCTCTCATAATAGGTATACTTTGAATTGGGTTGATTGGTTCTGATAAGTGAATAAAGAATGAAATAATGAACACGATACTTGGTATACCTTTGTTTAAGTGGGCTATATAATTGGTTCAGTTTGCAGTACTTACAAGTGCATAGCGGAACTTGGAAATTTCTTTTGAAATGTTGATAGGTTGTCATGATTCATGAATTCTAGCTCAATATACATTATCTCTCAGTATCATACCAGAAGATTTGCAAAACCAGATAAATGCCGTACCTTGACTATTCTTTGATCTTCTTGCTTTCCCTTTCTTTATAAGTTCATTACACATTCCATATCTTCTGGAACTATAACCATCTCAGCGAAACTGAAGAGCTATCTTTTTTTTGAATGCAAGAAAAAAAAAACTAAAGAGCTATCACATAGGATCGGAAGCATGCAAATATTTGCAGTGACCTCTTGTCACGCTGAACAATTATCCCATACTCCCATTCTACCATGACACTTTGTTTTGGTATACCTATGTGAACTTGAGATTTTTCTGCAAAAGAAAAGGTATTGAGATTAAGCACTATAATTGTATTGTTTATTATTACATAACTTTTTGTCAACTTCACCATCAATTTACCCCTTTTGTGTGTGCAAATGGACTTAGTGTCTATTTGGTTTAGCTGTGATCCGTGGAAAATCTGCTATGAGCTGTGAGATGTGAAAAAACTATTGTGATCTATGTGCTGTGAAAAAACTGTAAGCTGTTTGGCTAAAACAAGTATAAAACCTACCCACTCTCTCTATTTCCACCAATTTCAAAATGCAGAAAGCAGAAAGCCAAAAGCAGCTGCTTTTCAAAAAGCAGCTTCAGGTTTCACCCGTTTGGTAGCTTTCTGCTTTTCGGAAGCATGGCATTTTTCAGAAGCTCAACCAAACACAGCTTAGCCTTATGTACTGTTGACCATGTTCTCAGCAGATGGAGAAGAGTATAGGGCTGCTCCTAGTTATGTGGTTACCTGCAGTTCTGTTAATTAGATAAGTTATGGTGGCTGACCGCATGCTAAATTCTTGAAACTTTAAACTCAGAATACTTTATACTTGCAGCAAAGCTGAAGAGCTATCACAAAGGATCAGAAGCATTCAAATATTTTCACTTTGCAGTGACCTCTTGTCATGCTGAACAATTATCCTGCTCCCATTTTACCATGACACTTTGTTTTGTTGTACCTATGTGAACTTGAGATTTTTTTTTTGGCAAAAGAAAAGGTATTGAGATTAAGCACTATAATTGTATTGTTTATTATTCCATAATTTTTTGTCAACTTGGTCATCAATTTACCCCTTTTGTGTGTGCAAATGGACTTAGCCATCTGTTATGTACTGTCAACCTATGTTCTCAGCAGATGGAGAAGACTTTTTTGTTGTGATAAGCCTTACTTTGTTTAGGGCTTCTCCTAGTTATGTGGTTACCTGCAGTTCTGTTTTTAGTAATGACTATGGTGACTGACCATGCACGCTAAATGCTTGAAACTTCAAACTCAGAATACTTGCAGCAAATTTGGTAACTGCACCTACATATTTCATTGCAGGTACTCACCCAGGATCAAGGAGATCACGGTAATCAGGCACAGGAAAGTGAGGAGAGCAAAGTTGTATTACCTGAAAGATAAGCTTCCCCGCTTTTCAACCTTCAAGTGAGATCGTTCCCAAAAAAAAAACCTTCAAGTGAGATCAGATATGCTGACAGAACAGCTTCTTACACCACCATTTCGATTTCTCTTAGCAAACCTTTTTTCACTTCCCTGCCCAAATCAGCGCATTTCACTGTAATCCCCGGATATCAGATGTGTAATATCTACTACAGCTTTATAGCATACTTGGCTTGCAATGCAATGCTTTTTTGTGGTCAGTGTACAAAATTCGTACTAGGTCCTTATTATTATGAATTTAATTGCACCCTTTTATGAGGATCATGGGTTCTCAAGTACGTGTGCAACTTATTTAATATGTACGTATGTTGTTATCCTCAAAAAGAATGCCTGTCGTGGAACATACGTCCTGTATTTTTGTGGATTAGCAGTTGACATGACTAGTCGTAATAAATTGGTGGTTAAAGACCTAAAGTCCTTTGCTGGAAGGTTTGTTGAACCTTCAATCACTTTCACTATCCCTCTAGTTTGTAAAAGACTATACCTATATCAGGAGTTTTATTTACTCATAACTTTGTCGCCATGGAAATTACTTTGCCTGTTTTCGCACACAAGGACCAATCCTTTTCTTTCAGCCAGCCAGCCCAAACCAGTTCGTTTGTTGGTTTCAGCCATGGAAATTACTTTGCCTGTTCGCTTGTTGGTTTCAGCCAGCCTAAACCAGTCAGCCAACAGTGTTTTCCTCTCACAAAAAACCAGCACCAGCCAGCCCAAATCAGCACCAACACCAACCAGCGAACAGGCCCAAAAAAAAAAGGGGACCAATCCTTTTCTCCAATCTATCTTCAAGTCTGGTTTACTACTAGTAGTATACTTCACAGCACCAAAATTTCAGTTTAAGTTTAGCTCGTTTTTCCTTAAAGCAACAACTGGGAATCTGGGACCTCATAATATTCTTCGTCACCCCTGTCTGACAATGACAAAAATGATTGATAATCTCTGGTATCCATAAAAAAAAAATTGTATGAGTTCCTACCACAAGTAGAGTACAGGTCACGTATGCCCCAATGGTTTGTAGATGAGGATGCAGAGCGAAACTGCTAATGTTTGTTTAATACTTCAATCAGACAAGAATATTCTTGAGATCTATTTTTGTGTATACTTCCCGCTTTGTACTGTATGGGGATTTATGCGGATAAATGCACATACTTGAGATCTACAAGTACCGTGACAGCAGCAGTCTCACATTTTTTCTTAGATTTTAGGAGTTTTGGTGATGATTTACTGTTTGTGCTAAATAGCCCCCAAAATACTTGTCCCTAAATTGTTTTCATCAGAGTATTGTAAAATGTGTTTATGTCATGTAAAATAATATACTATATTAAACTGAAACTGGTTAACAAGAACTACAAAAGCCGTGCCTTTCCAGTCCTGGAAACAGCACGCTGAATAAAGTAGCATAAATCACCGACCACAAATAAAAAAAAAGAAAAAGAGAGAGCAATGCTGTTCACTAAAAAAAGAAAAACCCAGAAAGGAGAACTGCTACAGTGCTACGGGCCAAGAAGTGAGTGCTGCCCCGTCAATGTCGCTGGGAGCCAAGAAAAGCAAAGCAAACTGCAAACCCATTGGCTTCTCTCTTTCCTCCTCCGCCCCTGGCTTCCTCCCCTCCCGACTTCTCCTCCAAATCGTTGCCTTTTGTTACTTTATTATCTATTATCTATTTTGCTTGCACTCAGTTCTTGGAAAGAAAGGTTCGGAATCCGCTCTAAACAAACAAACAGAAAGTAATCTCTTCCCTCTTTTTAATGCAGCAGTATATTCATCTTCTGGCTTCCTTTTCTGTTTCTTTGATCAGGTGGTTGCAATGGGAGGTAGCGGAACGCTGATCTCGGTTTACCCCGAGGAGCTCACCTTCTTGTGTAAGTTGTGCGGATTTCTTGATATTTTCGTTCGCATTGCGATTGGTTAAACTTCCGTGGAATTTCTCCGCGTTGAATTCTTGTGCGCAGTTGAGCTGGAGAAGCCGTGCTATTGCAATCTCAAGGTGGTGAACAACAGCGAGCACCATGTCGCATTCAAGGTCCATAGCTTCCCTATTCCGTGATGTTCGCCTCAGAATTCCCGCGTTTTGCTTGCTGAAAATCGAACCAGGTTTGGTGTTTGAGGAGAAGAAAATTAAAGGAAAAATTAGCTTCATAGCATTTAAAGATCACGAGATTCGGAAAATACCACTCAAATATCTCTGCCACGTGAAATACCACAAAAAAGAACGATCTGTTTACCCGAAACTACCATTCTGTTGCGGTTTGGCCTAACGACGTGAGTCCACCGTTGCTTCTCCCTTCTTTCCACCTGAGCACCGGTGGAAGTCCCACCCCTTCGTCTTTCTCAGCTCTGGCGTAGGTCTCGATCCATTGTAGGATGGAGTCCTGGCGGATCAGCACAGCCTCTGGCGGGGGGAGGGCTTGAATGTCTTGTAGCTTAGGCGGTATAGCTGACGTGCCTTGGCTATGGACTCGCTGCAGCCCTCATCGGCGGGCACCCGCGCCTCTTCCCGCTCCCAGCATCAAGGCCACGGACCCTGCGACGTCCTCCTAGCCGTACCCCGGGTGGCAAGCCGAGAGCGCGGACTCGATGGGAAGGATCTGCGCCAACAGACTCGATGGGAAGGATCTTATCCTTCTCAGTAGTACTGGTACACATGCATCTAGGCACATCTAGCTCTTTTCTTGCATGCATGGAACTATGGAAGGTAGCTAGCTGATCTGACCCATGAGGCCACGAGCGGACACGATTATGCAGCTGCGCACATGGTCGGGCCGGCGGCGTGCTTCTTAGCCTTCTTCCTCCAGGAACAGCTCTACAACTTCCCACGGCACCGTGCGAGTTCTGCAGAGGCGGCGGTGGCACGCGCGCAAACTCGACCAGCCGGGAGGCGACGGTGGCGCACGCGCAAACTCTGCCAGGGAGGCGGCGGCCCACTGGGGAGCTCGGGCGGGGCAGCGGAGTCACGCGTGCGAGCTCAGCAGAGGCGGCGGCGGCACGCGCGCAAACTTGACCAGCTTGGAGGCAACGGTGGCCCACGCGCAAACTCTGCTCGGGAGGCGGCGGCGCACGAGGGAGTTCGGCCAAGGTGGCAGAGGCACACGTGCGATCTCTGACGTGGCGGCGGCGGCGCACATGTGAGCTAAGCTGAAGAGGAGGAGGCGCTCGCGTGTGAGCTCTGTCCATGTCCGGCTCGGGTAGGTGGGAGTTGGTTTTTTTTTTTTGTGCCTTTAGAAGTTTAGATGGACAGGAATCGACGGTGCCGACGCTGTTACCTTCAAATACGACGGAATGCTACTTTCAGATAACGGTTTCATCTTTTAGTGGTATTTTATGTAACGGAGTTCTTTCGGTGGTATTTTCTGAATCTCGTGATCTTTCGATGCTATGAAACCAATTTTTTCCAAAATTAAACTTGATCTGGTCAAATTTGCCCAATTTATTTTCGCAGGTCAAAACAACATCACCGAGGAAGTATTTTGTCCGGCCGAACGCGAGCATCGTCCAGCCATGGGATTCTTGCACAATAACGAGTAAACACCTGCATGTCCATGGCTATATTTAGGATCCTCCGTTTGGATTTCGATGTGTAAGTGTTTGTGTCTCCGTGCCTTCCTATTTGGGGGTACAGTTACGCTGCAGGCACAGAAAGAGTACCCACCAGATATGCAATGCAAGGATAAGTTCTTGATTCAGAGCACGAAGGTGGCTGCCAGTACCGACATGGATGAGATCCCCCCTGATACGGTGAGCAAGAAATGCAGAACAGATTTGTAAAGGTTTAGCGTCACATTATCACTATAGTGAAATGATATCCACAGCCATATGCTATATGGTTACATATGCGCAGTTCAACAAGGAAACTGATAAGGTAATCGAGGAAATGAAGCTCAAGGTTGTTTACACAGCACCTAGTGGAGGTTCAGATGACTCTAGTGTGTCATCTTTAGGAAGCCGGAGCTTCAAAGCGGCATCTGACGATCTGACGGTGAGATTGTGGCAGTTCTGTTGTGATATGTATGCAGCTTGAGATTCACTTATAATTTTTCAGTTTAAACTCTTAATGTTGATCATTTGTTTGGCCGTACTTTTCAGATGCTGAAGAATGCAAGCATCGAAGAGGTAAGTCGCTTTATCCCAACAATTCTTCACTTTTACTTTGGTACTTGATCGAAAAAGTGATGTTTAAGATTTTCCTCTGATGAATTTGTAGAACGAATAGTTCTGCTAACTTGAATATGATATGCTTTAAGCCTTTTTATCATGATTATGTAGTGTCCCGTTGATTGTGCAGTGAGAGAACTGTTACTCCTTTCATCTTAGATTCTTAAAGTGATATTGGGATAATGCCATGGTGGCATTAATATATGAAATTTGGGAAGTGCCAGTCTAAGAAATAAGGAAGATGTTGACATAACATGATTTGACAGTTGAAAGATCATAAAGTTGATTATGGGGAAAGGTACCTATAATTGGGATGTCATAATTGAGGGAGGGAGGAATGCCCCGAAGCCCATGAGCATGTTGCCTCATGCACTTGTTAACCACTGGGGACAGAATTTGGATCTTTTTTTCTTCTCCTTCATATAGTCCATTTCAACCATAGTAGCTCCCTTTAACCTGATCGACATGTTCCAAGTTTCTAACTGAAAATTCAGAGAAAGTCATGGGTTATCCAAACATATTGTTTCATGAAGTATTCTCATTGCAACAGGAAGTTCGTGCATTACCGATCAAGATTGTATGAATGAGTAGACATCCTTTGGGACAACTTGGTCATTTTTTCTCAGTAAGTTGTCCCCTTTTGTTTTATTCAGATCCAGACAATTCAGCGGCTGAAGGAAGAAAGAGATAACATGCTTCAGCAAAATCAGCAAATGCAACGTGAATTGGTACAGTATATCAAACTTCTTTCGCTTCATTTTGTTCCCATATTTTACTTGATCATATCGACATTTGATATTTGGCTCGTCTTTTTTTATGAACAATTGGATATTATATAGTGTTTAATAATAAAAGTTCAGTAGGGGGGCAACCCCTCCTGTTTTTGTCAAGAAAAAGCACTGTAACATGAGTAAAGTAGTTAACGAAGAAGTTTTTGTGGCCATAGCTAAAGGAAATCAAAGCAGTTAGCCCGGCTGTAGTTTGTTCAGTAAACTTGATGATGTGTGCGAAAAGGTTCATCGTCTACAAGCATTGTTGAATATATCCCTCTGCATTTTAGGTTAGCTTTTAGGAAAAATACACTCTTTTTCTTTCTTTTGTTGAATTTTGTAGATATCATAACAAACACTACTGTTTCAGGATGTGCTTTGGAGGCGTAGGAGCCGCAAAGGCGATGCAGTTTTCTCCTTGACGTTTGCTGCGTTTGTTGGGCTAATAGGTGTTCTGGTGGGGCTCCTGATGAGCCTCATCTTCTCTTCCCCACCGGCTGATGCATAAGATGCAAGAAAAGGTTGCAGCCTATGGAAGCATATTGTTCAGACCGACATCGGGAAAAAGCTCGCTCGGGAAAAGAAGATGAAATTTCTGTCCTAGTCTCCATTTTCATTCTTTTTTTTGTTTGCATCGTAGTTATATGAAACGGTAACGGGTTGCAATCTTTCCTTCCCTGCTTGGTTCATCTCCATTTGTATTTGCCCCTCGTTTTCTTATTCTTTCTGTATTTAGTATATCAGGACGGAAGCTGTATTCATTCAACGATTGGGTAGTGAGGAACTGATCTAGGAGTATCAAGAAAGATTGTTGATGTCTACTGTATTAGCCCCTTTGGAACAAAGGAAAAATAGAAGAACTCTTAGAGGATTAGAATCCTTCAAGAAAATTCCTTACGAAGCCCTTTGGAAAAACACAGGACGCAGCAATAAAATGTCCTAACATCTTGAATCCTATGGATAGAGAAAACTCGTGAAACTACAAGATCAAACCAAATACAGGAATTCGATGAGAGAGAGAGTGACATAGGGAATTTTCATGAGGTTTAACCTCTTGGTACAATTCCTAAAAAATTCCTATGGAACAGGCTATTTCATAAGAATTTCATAGCGTTTGTAGGAACCTAATCCTTTGTTTCAAAGGGGACCATAGGTAGTTTTATTATATGATTTTAATTCTCTAGAATTCCTTCATTTTTCCTTTGTTCTAGAGGGGGGCTTAATAGCTTATTTAATAAGAATTTTGGAGGAAGTCCACCGAGAGGTTGAACCTGAAATTTTCTTTTGTGTCACTCATTAAATTATTGTATTTTTCCACGCTTCATCCAAATGTTCTAATCTTGCATTTTCCTATGTTTTCTTTAAAATCATAGGATCCAAGAAGTTCAAGTATTCAATCCCTATATTTCTTTTTGTTTCTGCTTTAGAATCTTGAGTTCCAAATAGACTCTTACTCCCCCGTCCTAAATAAATGTCGTTTTGGGTTTTCGTACCGTGAGTTTGACTAGATTTATACAAAATATGTGCAACATTTGCATTTCCAAATAAATTTATTATGAAAATAGATTCAACGATATATCTAATGATATTAATTATGTAATATAAATATTAATACATTTTAATATAAAATTAGTCAAAGTTATTTCTCGAAAAGCGAGAACGACGGTTATTTAGGGACGGAAGGAGTATATTGTAGTTGCAATTTTTGATGTTGTAAAGAGCATGTGAGGACAGTTGTTCTGAAAGAGAATTGATTGAATAATTTTGTTGAAGCTACTAATTGTTGCTCTGAAAGAGAATTAACTGCATATGCTATATTGCTCCTTATCGTATACGTGCAGGATAATGGTGGGCTACAGGTTGACCTTTTCTATGGGCTGAAATAAACCTGTTTCGGCTGGACACCACACACCAGCGCACTTATGTAATTCTGTAAAGGACCCAGACATGTGCGAGACAGAGCAGCGACAACGGCTGTATAAAATCAGCTGCCGAGCAGGCCGTAAATAAGCCCAGTAACTTATGCCAGTACCACTTGTTTTCCTCTTGCTATCATGTGGGTGCCTCACTGTCTCTGGTATAGTGAGAGGAGGAATAATTCTGTCAAAGGCCAAAGCAGAACCAAAATGCTGGTTCTTTTGCCTGGACCTTGACGCATGGCAAAATTCTTACGGGCGGACAGTCTCAAAAAGAAAGATTGACAAAATAATCCAATTTGTAAGCTATGCAACAGTGAACAAGAAAATCCAATGCCTATGTATAAAGATTGCTTCTACATAAAAAGAGTTTGTACAGTCATCAAGGGGTGGTGGAACTTATCCCTACAGGTCAATGCAAACTTACGAGATTCAGTCCACAAATGTTGGAGAAGATGGACGAGTAAAATTGAGAAAGACAAAAGGTTATTTTTGGTGGAATATATGGAAAGAAAAAATGAAGAATATTTCAACAGCAAGAGTAACGATCGAAGGAGATCGCCTACCTCATCAAAGAGGAAATACAACAACATTGAAAAGCGTATGACAGACCATGATGGATATATACTTTTCCTTCAAAGTTCTTTTGAGTCTTTCATTTTAGTTTTAACTAGCAAATATGCCCGTGCGTTGCAACGGAAAAAAACTCTCAAACTTTAATGAAAAAAAATGATTTGATAGTACATATCTATTTAATATTCTTAGTAGGAAACTTAATAGCTATAATCTATTCTATGATCACTATAGCAACCATAATATAAGGGCCCGTTTGATATAGCTATGTGCCAAGTGCTCCGCGGTCAGAGTCGGAGCCGGAGTCAAAGGCCTACAGGTGGACCAACTTTTGGCGCTCTGGCTGCAGCTACCAAAATATCTTTGCTCCGTGTATGGAGGCAAGAAGCACTCATTCGTGCGATCTCATTTAATGTGGCTTCGCTTGCTCCGATACTAGAGCCATTAATATTGGCAATAATATAACAATGTTGTATAAGTTAATATTGACAATAATATGACAATGCTCTATATTAAGTCTACATTGAATTAAACTACATCCTTGATATAATTCTTCCTCCATTGTAAGCCACAAAAATATTTACTTGTAAATATGTTATAACTTTATTTTTCATATTACGTATATATTGGCAGAGTTAGATATCAAGTTACTTCTTTTTAGGATCCATAAAAATATGTAATTTTAATATTATGATTAAATATGCAATGAGCTAGTTGTTGTTGAAGACCTCAGACTCCTACGTGGCATCTATAAAAAAAATATGTAACCCTAATATTTGATTAAAGTCGCAAGAAGTTAGTTGTTGTCAAAACCTCTCTCAATTAAATTTCGACATAGCAACCCTCGTTGAGGATTGCACTAGTGCATGCGTACAAACTTGAAGATACATTTGTTTTGATTAAATTGACAAACTACTCAATATTTTAGTTCAGGGTTTAATTAGACCATTCACTGATCCAGATTCTAATAGCAATAAGTTTTATTCCTAATCAAAATTACATCAATAGTTTAGTGGTGAGAATATTTATTTATCAGAAATGGGGATAGGGGATGGTCAAAGTTCAAATACTCATAATATTGTATTTATTATTTATTTTTGATGTTTATATAATAAAACGGGAGATACTCTAGAAAAGAAAGAAAAAAAAAAGAAAAAAATCATGAACGAGAGCTGGTTACACAGGGAAAAAAGAGACGTGGATCCGCCAAAGTAGAGGAGCTGGACACGGAAAAAAGAGACAACGCAAAAAAAATCCTATTGGAGTTAGAATTTGCTATTTAGGTTATTCGGCATCAAAATCTATTTGGATTAGGAGTCCTAGCCTAAGAAATCTTACATATATGTACATATCTGTCATAAATATAATAAAAGGGTCGTAGACACATACATAGACAACTTCCACGTTCATAAAGTTAGTTAGGATAGATCATACAAAAAATGAGAAAAAAAATCGCCTCTTTATTATTATTAGGTATAGATATAGAAGTGTTTTTTCGTCCTCTATAGTTTGAGCAAGTTTTTTCCAAGGCAGCGGTCTGCCATTCCCATGGAAGCGGTTTGCCATTGGTCTGTTTTTTTTCATTTGGGGTATGTAACTCCTCCGTATAATTTCTGTTTCTCCTAATATAATTCGATAAAGCTCTTGCCGACTTTTTTTTCAAACATTACTGTCACAGAACCGACCAATTTATAAGAGCACAAGTACAAAAACAATCGCCGAAACGATCAAATTCTCGAACTTGAGCCCATATAAACCCGGTAGTCAACTGAAATCTCGAAGGATTTCAAACCAACTTGCATACAACCAAGATCACAGTAATTCAACATAACATATCGTAAGATCACAGTAATTCAACATAACATATCGTACGTTACAACATTTTACAGATGTTCACAAATAGATTACATCATCACAGAGTCATCGTTATTACAAAACTAGTCTTGTAAAACACGCGGAAGCAAATAGTTTAACTTACACACCCGAGTTCAAATACACATATTGGTTCGCTGATCACAGCCCGCAAAAGCATTCAGATAAGAGAACAGAGATCATGCCCATGATCTAGTCTTCGTCACCCGTCAGGTGGAGACAATACTTACAGAATCCCTGATATAGAAGGTCATCTGCAACAAGAGGGAATAAACCCTGAGTACTAGAATGTACTCAGCTAGACTGAAACCAAAATAAATGACACCAAGGATCATGCATAGCTTTATTTAGTGGATCTGGCTGACACTTCCTTTTTGAGGAAAAGCATAAGTAATAATGATTAACTTTTAACCTGAGCTAACAGTGACTTTAAGCCATTAACCTGTCAACTATATTAGCACCTGTACGAAGCAATGATTTTATTAGGGTGCAAACATTAATAACCATATCAGGTATTCATTATGGCAACATTATCCATCATCATCATCTTCCATTTAACCATATCGTTAAATTAAGTGAATCTACGTTGCCGCTGCTCAAGTCAAGTTCTCACTATCCGGGAGAGACGGCGATTCGAATCGATTCCTATCCAGCTGGAGGGGTATTCCTAACACAAACCCTGCTTCCCCCGTCAGGGTCGCAATCAAGTCACCTTTGGCACAACTCAGGAGAAATAAAAGAAAAGTCGCGGGTCCGGGCCGCCTGGCATTCTCAGAGAACCACTCTGCCAAGGGTGATCGGGGCCTTTAACCCGCCTTTGGGCTTACGCCAATGGCTCTCCGCACATCCTTATTACCTCCAGAATGCCCCAACCCCCACGGTTTCCGGCCTGAGTTGAGCTACTAGGTTTCGCGGTCGGAACGACTTATCCGGCCAACTAAGTGTTAGGCTGCGTTCAACATGACCTGAGGATGTACAGCGTATCGGTCCTTAAACGATGCGGACAGAGTCACTATGTTCAAACCTACACAAGACCCCGTCCGGTCTTAATTCATTATTCACATGGTTCTTTTTCACGATAGCAAATATAGCCAACCGTGATCCACCTCATCCTAAAGCTCGCAGGTGACAGGAAATCACCCGACTTCTACCGCACTAAGCATGGCTAAGCATTTAACCCGTTTCTGAACTTAAATAGGATTCAAGTGCGATATCAGGACAAGGATAGATATATAATGCAGCAATTAGTTCCAACCAACTCCTATACTTAATGCAGCATCAACAATAAAAGATACTCAATATATTTGTAAAGACATGGGAGACTTATAATGCTCCGGGGCTTGCTTTTCAGGAAAGATGATGGACGGTGGTCAGGGCACTCGGGCAACTCCTCCTCGGCGGCTGCTTCTTCTGTTGCCTGCACCTCGGGCTCCTCCTCCTGGCTCGCTCCCTCGAACTCCAGCAACGTCACTCCCTCCGGCACACCTATTGCATGAATGCGCAAGATAAATATCATGGATGCACATGAATGAATGTCAGGGATGCTCGGGGAATGCGCATGTTCGCTGTAGTTTGCATATTCCAACTTAAGTCCTATTCAAATCACTTTACTTACCAAGTTTATACAACCTAATGTATAATTGCTCATCTTCAGTTAATGACCTAGCACCTGCACCTAAGCATATTCTCAAGTTAGGCTAACCCCTAAACAATCAACGTTAACATTGCACAAGCATACACTCAAGCATTTGTATTTCAACACAATGAAGACTATGTAGCGGTACAGTAAACTAGCCATAACTGGAGATTTATAAATCCAAATGACATGCAACAAGATAATTTGGAAAGCTTATGAAATTGTCTATAATTCATTTTTAGACATCTAAGCATGATTCAACACTTTACCAAGTCGAATTCATAAATCAACAGAACTCTGTCCACACAAGACAGAGAACAAGCAAAACTGGAACCTAACTTTAAACAGCTGTAGTTTCTAAACTACTAGGCCAAATGCCCTTAAATTTTGACAGGAGCTAGATACATAAATTATCTACAACTCTTGTGTTCATCACATTCACAGAAAACCAAAATATCATGGAGAACTTCCTAAAGTCCCCAGATCTGTCCAGAGGGACAATGCAAACGAAATAATTAATAACTTATGATGTAAACACATAATTGGACAAAACTAACTCTACTCACATATCACTCATATCACAAGAGCACCAGAAAGTAGGGCGTTCATCCCCAAAACATTTCTTTTAATACATTTCTTAATTTATTTAATTAATTAGAGGAAATGGTAAACATATACGAAAACTACACCATTAAATCTACAAAAATTACAGTAGATACTACATGCTCTAAGTATACTACCATAAAAATTTCACACCATTTGAGCAAGTATAACAGCCTACACAAAAATGATAAGGCATAATGGCTTAAAATGACATAATTAGGAAACCTTAGTGAAAAGTGTCAAGCAACAGATTTTATATTTTTCTTAGCATCCTTTAGGTACTAATATATTACCCACCAAGTTTCATGGTCATAAGATTCCTAGATAATTTACAAAAATTCACCCAAGTATCAATCAGTGATAAAAGGAAAATCTATAACTCAAAAACCATACGTGCAATGATTCTCAAATTTTAACCAGAGCTTCTACTAAGCAAGACTAGCTTACCCACAAAATTTCATAATTTTTGGATCACAGAAACTCAAGATATGATTTAAACAAGTTTGTATGCATTCAAAAACACATTTCAAGTTCCTATTTAATTCATCCAAAATTTCTACATCATGTGCTCAAGACATATTTTTCTTAAATACTAGACTTCACAGTGAGTCTAACAAAATTTGAATCACACCATTTGGATCTACACATTTGGAGTTATAAAATTTACAAAACAGCATTAAAAATCTACATAGATGAGCTATCCTATTTACTAACAGTCACTGGTAAGCGGGGTCCACATGTCAGTGGGTCCGCTTGTCAGCGACAGCGAAGCAGAGCACGCTGCCAAGTGCGACGGCGACCGACGAAGCTCGCCGACGGCGGCGTCCCCGGCGATGGCACGGGTACCAACACGTTCACATCGACCTCCCGCGTCTATAGACCTACTTGGCTTGGCCTATTGCCGGCGACCAAGACGGTGGCGGTGGCCATGGCGGTGCGGTGGCTCGGCCCGACGACGAGGCATCGATGGCGACCGAAATAGCACAATCACAGGCTACCCGAGGTTCCCCAACCCAACGTGACTCTAGCGCACCCCAAAGAAGGAACCGTGGTGGTCGGAGATGGGCCGGCCACGGTGACGGCTGCGGCGGCGCAAGTCCGACGAGGCTGCGCGCGGCGTGGGAGCTTACCGAGCGCGGCGAGCAAGCAACCTTGGGCACGACGCGACAATGGAATCATGGAGAAGCTATGGAGGTGGCGAATGGGCGATGAGGCACGAGCTTGCGCTGGCTTTGGTGCTGCGGCGAGCAGGCGCGAGCTCGGCGGAGCTGGTGATGACGATGGTGGCCCTCTGCGACTGCTGTGGCAAGCGGAGGAAACACAGGAAGAGGCAGAGCGCGTGCGGAGGGCAGCAGGGTGTCCTCCACTTCAAGCCGGCCAGCGCGCGGCGCGGTCAGGCCAAGCCAGGCGCGTGGCGGCCACGCGGTGGCCACCTTCTGGCCTCGGTCGGCCATGACCGGCCTGAAATTGCGTTTCAGGTTTCAACAGTACCGACTGACAAGCGAAGTTGGACACTGATTCACTCCTAATCCGTGATGATATAGCTCAAGGTGTAATTGACAAAGTTGAACATCTACATGTGAACTACAACTTTACAATTGGAGCTCGAGCTGGTTTGGCTTGGTTTGCAAACTACAGAGCTCTAAACTGGGGTACATGAAAACTGAATTTCAATACAAGACTTAGAAATTTTTCTAAGTGTTGGATCAGCTTTCAATACTGACTTGTGGGACAAACCATGACTTGGGAACCTAATTAGTCAAAATGATCAACATGAACAATGTTCCAAATGACATTCTAGGTGTAACTAAGTTACTTAAAAGAATTTTTAGCCACACCATACATTGGTCACACAAGAATCAAGCAAGGTATGTACTGAAACAATGAAAAACACATGAAATGTTATATTTGTTTCATAGTCATGTTTCCCATGTTTCACTAAAGTAGGTGACATGTTGCACTTGAGTGTTGCACACTATTTATTTCATAAAACAACACATACATGAAATATGACAATATGTTGCAATGTTTCACAAGCATGTTTCATGCAATATAAGCTCATGAATGGATGAATGATGCTCATGTTAATGAAATGCAAGTGCAAATGTGGAAGCCAAACACCTGGTGTGTTACACTTACCCTATGAGCATATTTGAAGATTGGGCCGGCAAATCCTCAAGATTAACAAAGTCATCACAGGCGTCTCACTGTCGGCGGAAACTCCGCCTACCACTAAAAACACAATGTCATTAAGTCCTAGAAAATTCGCACCAACGGAGAGTCGAACTCAGGACCTAAGGTGCTACTGAGGCTGTAATCACTAGGCTACATGCCTTTTCACATCCTACAAAAATAATTAAAAGTGTAAGTTATCACCTTATACTAATTTAGGTCCCTAGGTATCACTTTGAATGCAATTCCCATAATTGATTTTGCCTTGAAATATATTGTTATTATGCTAAATTTAATAGTCATGGGCATATTTGGAAAAGGGCTTTTCCACTTCTATTATTATGTGTGATTCAAGGCTTCTGCTCTATGCAATTTTGATTTTAACCAAACTGATGGATTTCTTCGATTGTTGGCATTCGCCACGGATTTGGTCCTATACACATAGATATTCAGAACCTATGGTCTTCTCATCAATTATTGAACTTCGTCGACTATCAATCTCCACAAATCATCATTCCTTTACAACAAGTATAAGCACGAGTATCGGCCATCACTTTTACTTTCACATTCTTCACATTTCACATTCAGTCAATCTTCGATACACCTTCCATTTGGCAAATGTTATCATAAGCATGGTGAGGACTTACATCTCACAAACTCCAAGCGTCTTTATTTGAGTTTTCACACGATTAAAATTATTATCTTAAGCATTATGCAGTTTATATGCTTCAGAGTTCAAAGGATAGCCTTTTTATTCACAAATAACATGAAACCCAACAATTCATCTTATGTAAGAGTTATTTTTGCAAGATTCTCTTATCATATATTACCTCACATTTTTTTCACATAATTATATCAATTCATTCATGGCATCCACTCCACTTGTACCTGCGTGAATTATAAACACGAACCACCCAAGCAAATATTAAAAAGCTGAAAGGAGGTCCTTAGCAACATAAGAACCACCAGTATCAACGAAAACACGTTTGGCAAGATCAAAATTAATCAGCAGACGCAGAGCACCGCCTGCATCCATTTCAACCTCTATGTACACACATTTATATAAAGAGCTCAGTGACTTTGTGTTGCCAAGAATACATGCAACAATAGCAAAATGTGAATCAATGTTTTGCAAACCTTGTTTCACAAATCAACATCATGTGTCATCAACTAAGCTTTCCCCAACATCCTGGTGAGGGGCATTGCCATTGACGACATCCACCACAAGTCGGCGCCAAAGCAATTTAAAAGCGTCGAGGGTCTTATTTTCGAAACTCCTCGCCCCATCGCCTCAAAAGGTATGGGGGTGGCGCCAAAGAAATTGAAAAGTACCAAGGGACTCGTTTTCGCAACTCCTCGCCCCATCGCCTCGAAAAGTATGAGGGGTGGCGCCAAAGCCAACGTCTCAGTGAGGGTCTTTAATTTGACTCCAACTTCAACATATTCGACTTCACCTTTGTCAACATTTTGGAGTGGAGGGATTGGCACTGGCATATTCGCCTTCGTCTTTGCCATCAGCTGCGTGACGTCAATTATGCCTAAGTTGTTCACTTCAAGCACGTGAAAGAATTTCTCACAAGTGCCAGCCAAGAGGGGGGTGGCGAGGAGTGCATTGGTCAAGCAATCTGCCCAAAGGCAAAAGCTTTGCCTGGAGCCCATGAGCGAAAGCTTGAACACGTGTCACAATAATCTACAACTACCTCTCCCACGTTGACTACTTTACCTACTTCGACTACATTAGCGCCTTTAGCGAAGGCTCAATTATGAAAAGAAGGTATCGAGGGCTCAACACCATACGAAGGAGCAAGCTATCGAGGACAAGGTCATGAAGGCTCGATCAAAGGTTAACACCGAAGACTAGCTAAAGATAAAATCATCCATAAACTGTCTCTGTATAGGCGAGAGCTATGTGTCGAGATTGAGTTGTAATTGTGCCATATTTAGTTGTATTCAGCTATTGGGTCTTGTACTTTCGATCAAAACCAATTGCTGAGGGGCTACTATTGGGGGTAGTATTATATGTTAGGGACCTCCACTAGTGTGTCCAGGGCCCAATGATGTAGATTGGAGGCTTGCAAAATAACATTTTGGGTCCATTTGTGGCCCTTAGTGGCATTTTTATAAATACCTGCTCCACTAGGGGAAATAATGAGAACCACCCCTCCACCTCCCCTATAAAGGGTCATTTGGATTGCAAGTTTTGTGAAGGATTTTTGTAGGAATACTATTTGTAAAGGATTTGTTCCTATCCTATCATTTGGTTTGTAGGAAACATGAATAGCCATAGCAATTGACTCTTTTGCATGCTGATTTTAGAGGATTTGTAGCATCCAGTCAAAGCTCTTGGTAAAATTCATGTGCATGAAGAACGAGAAAATCAATGTTGCTAGTACTAGATAATGGTGGTTCATATACCTAGAAGAGATGTTTTAGAAATGTCTGATCAGCTAGTGAAAATAAAATAACTTCATTATGGCTAAAAATCCTTTAGGATTCCTATGATTTTCCTATGACCTATCCAAGCAGCCATTCCATCAAAATTTCTGCAGGTTTCAATCATTTGTTTTGCCTCTACAATCCTACAATATTCATATGTTTTTCCTATTCCCATGTTTTTCTTTTCATATAATCCAAATTCCCATGTTTTTCTTTTCATATAATCCAAAGGAGCCCTAAAGGGGAGGGGAGGTGAAGAGGAACCTTTTGGGTGATCACTCGCTCGGCTCTTGCTTTTTCTCCTTCGCTTTCTCCTTGGCTCTCTCATGTTTGGTGCCTACACCAACAAGTATGGTCTGTTTTGGTGAAACGCAGAGCCAAATAGTCCATTTCTTGGTATTTTCTCAAGCAAAGGAGAACTTGAAGTGAAAGTATCAATATCCTCAAATTGATCTCCAAGGAAGGAAATAACTCCATTGAGGCCCTTGTAAAACCAGATTTACTACCAAATGAGTAAAAATAAAATTAACTATAGTTTAAACCATAGTAACCACATCAATTGTTGTAAAAAAAGAAACTACTAGCTCATGTTGTAGAGAAAAACATTCATGATAAAACAAAACTACCAATGATTAAAACACAATAATCAATTGAAATAAAAAATACAAAAAGAAATGGGTAGCTCATATGGTAGAACAACTTACAAAAATAATGTTGCAGAGATGTTAGTGAAGCACACATCATCTGGCCTTTTGATAAACCAGCCTTAGTGCACCAACTTCACGGAAAGCCATATGGGATACTAATAAGAATAGCGTGGTAGATTACTAAATGTGACCATCACTAAAGACAACAATTATTCTAGTGTTGTGCAGAGCTTTTACATTCTTCAAACTAAGCATTCATAGGTGGCACGGAAGATTACATAACACCACTTCATTCACTGCATTTAAAGACAACAATCTAGTAGTGTGCTGAGCTATGGGTGGACCTATGTGCAACACTGGGCCATTTTCGCCATGCCTATGGGCAACATAAATTTTATGATATATTGTAAGGATCTGCTAAGCCTAGAGGAGGGGTGAATAGGCCTGTCAAAATAAAAACTCAAAAACTCTGTTAAAAAACAGAGCAACACTTCTGCTCGAAGGACCAGCACTGCTGCTCGAGCAGCACTGCTGGTCACTCAAGCAGCACTACTGCTCGCATAGACCCATGAGCTTACAATTCCAAAACTGCCCAAGAAAAAATAGATCAGGTAAATTATTGAGCTTCCTGAGGTAGTATTGAACCTATTCCTCCACTTGAATCAGATCGAAAGCTTATGCACAAGTAGATCGGAACCAAATCCTAGAATCACCACAAACACAAATATTGCAAAGCAAATCATAAGAACACAAGTGAGACACCAATTTATCCCGTGGTTCAGCTCGCCACTAAGGCTTGTCTAATTCCACGTTGTTGAGGAAGCCACTAAGGCTTGGGTTTCACGGAACTCTATCCTCGTTCTCAAATCTAAAGAATGAACTCTTGAGGTGAGGAGTGATTTCACTAGCTGATTGAGATGATTACAAACCTCCTAGGGCTACCATACAAGTTGGCAAGCTCCACGGGCAACACACTAGCCGGCTAGGAGCAAGCTCCAAGAGTAATAAATGCAATCCACCGGCTTGAACGTGAACCATGAGCTCTGAGAGTTAGAGATCAGTTGGAGCAGCTCTCAATCAAAGTTTGGAGGCTCAATCTCTCAAAGATTTGGAAGGGAATCTAGGGAGAAAAGCTTGGGAGCTTTGGAGCCATGCAATGGAGAGAGGAGAGGTGCTTTGGTTGCTGAGTCATGGAAAATGGTGAGGTAATCATTGGAGGGGATGAGGGAGAGGTTAAAATACCCCCTCAGCCACAACAGTCATTTTAAGTCATGGCAGTGCTCCTCGCTCACGCGGCACTGTTGCTCGGCCATAGACAGCCAAAAAGATGGAGTGAAAGGCTTGCTGTCTTGGCTAGGTATTGAGGATATTTTGGTGGGTATTTGAGCTCATGGTTACGCACTGAAGCATTGTATCCCCTTTGTAGTGCGGCTTTTCCTAAACTTAAATTCGAAATATAAAATAATTAAGCGCCTTTGAGTCGGTCACCGTGTCCTTTTGTAATTGGGGGCTCCGCCAACATATGTATAATCCTCCTTGTCATTTTACCTGCTTGTCAACTCGATAAATCTCATTAGTCCTTCAATTGTGTGGCCATTATCACCAAAACCCACAATAGGGCTTGATTGCACTTACAGTCTCCTCTTTTTGGTGATTAATGACAACACAATTAGAGCATACAAAAGAATTAAACTAGAACTGAGATTTTTGAGCCACAAGTGTAGGAAGCTCCCCCTGAATATGTGAATGAGGATTTAAATTCCTAATTTGGCACTTAGGCCAAGAATTCAAGTATTGAGTGAAGTGAGGGCCCCCCTACATCCATTGCTACTGTGGGGTGCTGCACATATGTGTCACAGTAAGATATTCGTGATGCGTATGACAATTATGCACTCAAAGAATCAGGACTAAAACTACACTGAGCAGCACTTCTGCTTGACTGAGCAACACTGCTGCTCCAGTAACAGCCAGCTGAAAATAAAATCAGCTACCACACATAGCTAGCACATGATATATTCTAATTAAAGCAATAAAATGATAAGCTAATTAAGCACACAACTAGTACATGTCCTTATCCAAATATAAAGAGAGTACATAGGAACTTATTACATAAATAGAGTTTTAGCGACTCTCAACTCACAACTAACTAAACTGACTCTCAGATGCATGGATATGACATGTAGTTCCGGCTGATCCTCTAAGCATGGCGACGAAAAACAAAAAGTGAGAATTTGTTGTACCCCCTCTCATTCTCCCCCTTTTGCAACAAGCACCAAAAAGAGAAAAATGAGAAGAAAGAAAAGCACAAACACTCACTCATCCTCCAGAAAGTTCTCGTTGTCATCACCATCATCATTATCGTCGTCCTCCTCGTCCTTCTCCTCCTCAAAGCCATCGTCAACCATCTTTCAAAATAGGTTGAAGTAGATGGTGAAGAGGGAGACAATTTGGACCATAGACAAAGCACACGCTGGTGGCCACGGAACGGCGCAGCCACTCAGTCCAAACAGAAAGGAACGAAGGGAGAGAGAGATTACTGCAGGCCCAGAGGAAAAGTTTAAGAGAAAAGGCCTAGCTAGTAAGACTGCAGTGAGGATTTTCCATTTGAAAATCACGAGCAGCACTGCTGCTTGGGCACCCAGCACTGCTGCTCGCGCGGCAGTGCTGCTATCCCGAGCAGCACTATTGCTCCCTACTGTAATAGCTTAGATTTAATTTCCTACTTTCTCTCTATATAAATTGGAAATAGACATATACTTCTTGAATAAATTGGTTAGCAGCGGATAGTCAATACAAACAATGACCAATTTAAGCAAGCTCACCTTTTATAAATCATTTGGAAGCACAATAATTAAATTTTGTAACCTTTTCCTAGATACTAGTTGATCAATCAAAGGTGTGCTACATTTTAAACCACGTTACGAGAATCAAGTATATTTAGTTCACTACGCAAAGCACAAAACCTTGACTCATCGAGAGGCTTAGTGAAGATATCGGCTAGTTGTTTTTCAGTGCTCACATGACGAATTTTGATATCTCCTTTGTTTTCATGGTCTCTCAAGGAATGATGTCGGATGTCAATATGTTTGGTTCTTGAGTGGCTTACGGGATTGTTTGCAAGCTTTATGGCACTTTTATTGTCACATCCAAAATTTTAAAGGGTTTGTCTCATCCAAAGTAGTTGAGCACAACATGCACCGGCTGTAACATACTTGGCCTCGGTAGTGGAAAGGGCTACACAATTTTGCTTCTTATAACTCCAAGACACTAGGGACCGTCCAAGGAATTGACATGTCCCCAAAGTACTTTTTTGATCTACTTTGCAACCGGCGTAATCGGAATTCGAATACCCAAGTAGATCAAACTTAGAGCCCTTGGGATACCACAAGCCAAGGTTAGGAGTGTGTACTAAATATTTCAAGATTCTCTTAACGGCCATCAAATGACACTCTTTCGGGTTAGCTTGAAATCTAGCACACATGCACACACTAAGCATAATATCGGGCCTAGATGCGCACACATAAAGTAGAGAGCCGATCATGGAGCGATATATCTTGATATCCATGGATTTCCCTTCCTTATTGAGATCAAGATGTCCATTGGTTGGCATGAGAGTTTTGATGGGCTTTGCATTCGCCATGTCAAACTTCTTTAGCATATCATGGGTGTACTTCGTTTGGCTAATAAAAGTCCATTCCTTCACTTGCTTGATTTGAAAACTAAGGAAGAACTTCAATTCACCCATCATAGACATCTCAAATTTATTGGTCGTAATCCTACTAAATTCCTCACAAAAAGAATGATTAGTACTACCAAATATTATGTCATTGACATATATTTAAAAAAGGGCAGACCCAGGGCAGACCTAGTGCCGGAGGCTCCCGCATGAGTAGGGTCTGAGGAAGGGAAAAACAGAGGCAAGCCTCCCCCCCCCGGCAAATCTGCGAAGAGGCTGCTTCAAACCCACGACCTAGTAACTCAGTGAGTCAGCTCTCACCACTACACCAGGCCTGCCCTTCTATCATCGACATATATTTGGCTCACAAATATATCTTTACCAACTTTATGAGTGAAAATGGTAGGATCAGCTTTGCCTATTTCAAAGCCTTGTTTGAGCAAGAATTCCTTAAGGCATTCATACCATGCTCTTGGTGCTTGCTTAAGTCCATAGAGCGTCTTTTAGAGTTTGTAGACATGGTTGGAAAACTTGGGATCTTCAAAGTCCGGAGGTTGCTCAACATAGACAACTTCTTGTATATGGCCATTGAGAAATGCACTCTTCACATCCATTTGATATAATTTGAAGTTGTGATGGACAGCATAGGCTGGTAGCATTCGGATTGCTTCCAGTCTTGCTACCGGTGCATATGTTTCTTCAAAGTCTATGCCCTCTACTTGAGTGAAATCTTGAGCAACCAATCTTGCCTTGTTCCATATCACCACATAATTCTCATCTTGCTTGTTCCGAAAAACTCACTTAGTGCCAATCACATTGGTGTTGGGTCATTCCACTAAGGTCTACACTTGATTTCTTTCAAAGTTGTTGAGCTCTTCTTGCATGGCCATTTACCCAATCCGAATCACCAAGTGCTTTATCTACCTTGAGAGGTTCTAAAGAAGAAACAAACGAGTAATATTGACAAAAATTTGCTAAATTTAAACGAGTCAATACCCCCTTTCGAAGACTCCAAAGGATATTGTCAACGGGATGATCTTGTTGGATCGTTTGACTAAGCCTTGGGTGATCAATGGCTTCTTGTTGTTCTCCTGGATCTTCATCTTCATATACTTGCTCAAAGGTAGGTTGAAGGTCAAGTCCACGGGTCGGCATGCGGTCTGCTGCTGGACTGGAGGAGTGTAGCACTGCTGCTCCACGAGCAGCACTGCTGCTGGAGAGGGCAGCACTGTTGCTCTGTCTTTAGAACCTGGCTAGACAGTGGCTTTAGCTTGAGGAGTTTCCACCTCTTTGCTTCATATGGTGGCTCCTCATCTCCTGCAACACTTGGATCAACTTGCTCTACTTGAGAGCCATTAGATTCATCAAATGTCACATCTACCGTAGTTTCAACTCTCCTGGAGGTCTTGTTGAAAACACGATAGGTATGCTCATTTGATCCATAATCAAGAAGAAAACCTTCATCAACTTTAGATTCAAATTTAGAGGTTTTGGGTTTCTTGTTAAGTATGAAACACTTGCACCTAAACACTCTAAAATAAGACACCTTTGGTTTGTTACCGGTTAGAAACTCATATGAAGTTTTCTTCAACATCTTGTGTAGGTAGAGACGGTTGATTGTGTGGCAAGCGGTGTTGATAGCATCACACCAAAAGATGTCTAGGGTCTTGTATTCATCTTGCATTGTTCTTGCCATGTCAATGAGTGTCCAGTTCTTCCTCTCTACTACACCATTTTGTTGAGCGGCGTATGGTGTTGAAAATTCATGCTTGATGCCCTATTCTTCAATAAATTCTTCAACATAGGTGTTCTTCAATTTGGTTCCATTATCACTTCTCACTTTCTGGATTGGGAAAACCGAACTCCTTTTGTGCCCTTCTAATGAATATCTTCACCTTTTCTTGGACTTGACTCTTATCAAACAAAAAGAACACCCAAGTAAAACGGGAATAATCATCAACAATAGCAAGACCATATTTATTACCCCTGATACTATAATAGGTGATCGGTCCAAAGAGATTCATGTAAATTAGCTCCAACGGTTGCTTGGTGGAGATAATGCTCTTTGGTGGGTGAGGTACACCTACTTGCTTTTCGGCTTGGCAAGCGCTACAAATCCTATCTTTCTCAAAATGAACATTTGTTAGTCCAAGAATGTGTTCATCTTTTAGAAGTTTAGCCAAGTTCCTCATCCCAACATGGGCTAGTCAGCGATGCCATAGCCAACCCATACTAGATTTTGCCACTAAACAAGTCTCAAGCTTAGCTTTACTTTTGTTGAAATCAACTAAGTAAAGCTTGTTCTTTAATCGACCCGTAAAGACAATAAAGGAATCCTCCCTTCTAAAGACTTTCATACCCTTATCCATAAAGAAACAATTGTAACCCATCTCACATAATTGAGAGACGGATAACAAATTGTAACTCAATGAATCAACATGTAAAACATTTGTAATTGAATGCTCAAGGGTTATAGCAACTTTACCAAGACCAATCACACACCCCTTTGAATTGTCTCCAAAGACAATATTTTCATTTAAGTGAGGCATCGGGGAATATGATGAAAACATATTCCTTTCTCTGCTAATATGATTTGTGCATCTACTATCAAGCACCCAACTTGATCCACCAGAGGAGTATGTTTGTAAAACAAATTTAGTTCCTAGATTTAGGTCCCCAAGTATAATTGGGGCCTTTCATGTTAGTCACAAGAATTTTAGGAACCCATATTGTCGTGTTCACATATATGTTGGTTTCTTTACCAACATACTTAGCAACAACTTCACCACGGTTGTTACTTTTCAGCACAAAACAAGATGATAAGCTTTGCCGGGGTGCATGGGCCTTTGGTTGATAAGCATACTTGTTTGGGGTCACCCACGTTGATTCCTTTGGCTTCTAGCGAACCTGCTTCCGCTAAGGCATCTTCTTCTTAGGCTTAGTCTGATCGGGAGTCAAGATTGGTAGCCTGCCCATTTTTGTGGGGTGCAATAGTGCTGCTTGTCTGAGCGCAGCACTTCTGCTTGCTTGCACGGCACTGCTGCGGGCTATGCAGGCTGAACTGTACCAATCTGCTCCTTCCTCTCAAACTGCACACATTCAAAGCCATTTACCAACTTTCTCCCATTGGTTTTAGCTCCTTTTGTGTGCCCAAGCCCATCTTTGATTGAGGGATGCCTCCTATTCTTATATTGTGACCTTTTTGGTTCCTCCACCTTCTTGCCACCAATTTGTGTCTTGCCATCCATGCACCCTTTTGCTATAATCTCATTGAGCCTAACAATTTCTTTTCTCATAGCCTCCATATTAGCAAGGTTAGTGGAATAAGTATTTAAATCAAGATTGTAACATTTTCCACAACCTTGACTAGTGGAGGGAGTAGAGGTGTCTTTTGCCTTGGAGGGATATGAGTTGCTATCCCAAAGAATGCTATATTGCAGCTCAAGTTCTTTATGCTTTTCATCTAAGTTACAATACTTTTGTTTGAGGGCAATATGTTCTTTCTTTGTGATAGCATGGTCCTCTTGCTCTTTGGCCAAAGCCTTGCGTAAGGAGTCCACCTCACTTCTCTCCAATGCAAGAGCTTCCTTGCTAGCAATATAGAGATTTTCTTATTAAATAAGAGTGTCTTCTCTAGATACTAGCTCAACTTGAACACTCTCTAAATCCTCCATTAGCCTAGTGATGAACAATTTAGTCTTGCTATACAAAATTTTAGTTATGTTATCAATTTCTTTATCACTAGATACATTATCACTAGAGTAATCACTTGTATCATTACTAGAGATGTCACTAGAGGGAGGAGGTTTGGATTTTGATTTGGGTTTTACCTTCTCACCCTTTGCCATAAGACAAATATGAGGGGAGTAGTAGTCATCATCGAACATGTTGTTGAAGAGTCTTGGTGTGGAGGATGGCTTGTGAATAGCCATGATTGCAATCTTCTCATCCTCCTCACTTGAGCTATCTTTTGTTGAGTCCTATTCATGTTCAATGTGAGCCTATCCCATGTGTCTTTTGCTCTTTTTGTAGTCTGTCTTGCTCTCTTTCATGTCTCTCTTGTAATTGTTGTCTTTGATTTCATGGAGACAATGAGCAATGAAATGTTCGGTGCTCCCACAATTGTAGCATAGCCTCTTCTTGTTTGGGAACTTCCTTTTCACTACCTTGTAGCCTTGCTTTTTGAGCCCCTTTTGATATCTTCTCAAAAAAGAGAGCAACATCTTTCACTTTCTCATATTGTTCACTATTACTTTCACCTTCACTTGATGATGATGTTGTCTCTACTTCTTCTTTGACTTGCTTCAATGCTTTTGGCTTGCTAGTTGATGCTTGCTTGTTGGACTTGGACTTGCTTGTAGAGGGTTGCTTGGTTGACTTGTTGGCTTTGAGAGCAACACATCTAGTTGTGCTTGCAACTCACCAAGCTTCTTTCTCTCAAGTGCCTCCTCTCTTTGCATGTCAAAGGTCATGATTCTTCCGAGCACATCATTTGGTGAGAAGTGCTCAAATTTATTCTTCTCTCTAATGAGTGTCACTACGGTGTCGTTTCTAGGTGAGTAAGCTTCTAACATAATTCTGACAACCTTGTGATCATCAAGCTCATCACCACCATAACCTCTAATTTTTCCAACAATCACCATCTACCTATCAAACATCTCTTGTGGCCCTTCTCCATCCAATATCATAAATCGGTTGAGCTTATCCATCAACAACTCAATGCTTGCCTTTCTCACTTTGTCAACCCCTTCATGTACAAGGTGTAGAGTATCCCAAATTTGCTTGGCAACATCAACTCCCATCACTCTATTGTACACATCACCATCTAAAGCACTTAGCAACACACTTATGGCTTGACCATTGAGATGAATGTCGCAAATTTCGGCTCGAGTTAGGTTTTTGGGATCAACCGGTGGCTCAAGACCATCGCATACAATTTTTCAAATGCCCGGGTGAAGACCTACAAGATAGGCTCTTATCAAGTGCTTCCACTTGGCAAAGTTGGTCCCATCAAAATGGGGTAACTTGCCTGTGGGCACATTGATGAAAGGTCTACGATCATTGTTAGTCATAGAAGAATAATCAAAGGATATGGCTGCATATTTGTTGTAACTGCCCTTTCCCTTGCTCTCCTTGCCACCCTTGGATACTTGGTAGGACTCATCATCATCTCCATCTTTAGTGCTACTTGATAGTTCACTTGATGAAGTGTTGCTTGATTTTGCTTCTTCAAGTTTCTTCTTCTTCTTAGCTTCTTCTCTTCTCTTTCTTGCTTCTCTCTTAAGCTTCCTAGCTTCTTTTCTTCAAGCCTTTGCTGCTCTTCTTTCTTCTTTTATTTTGCTTCTCTTTTCTTCTTTCTTTCACCCTTTCTTTGCTTCTTTTCTTCTAATCTTTTTGCCTTCTCTTCATCGGAAAGGACAACTGTGGGGAGTGAAGTGCCTGTTGTTGAGGCACTCAACTCGCTGCTGTCCGTATCGTGCAAATCCACATCTTTCAGGTCAACGTGCACGGGTTGCACATCACCGGCTCCATCTCTAGGCTCCATACCTTACGAGGTTAAGCGTCAATGAGGCAACCTGCTCTGATATTGTAAGGATCTGCTAAGCCTAGAGGGGGGTGAATAGGCCTGTCAAAACAAAAACTCAAAAACTTTGATAAAAACCAGAGCAACACTTCTGCTCGGAGAACCAGAACTGCTGGTCACTCAAGCAGCACTACTACTCGCATAGACCCATGAGCTTACAATTCCAAAACTGCCCAAGAAAAAATAGATCAGGTAAATTACTGAGCTTCCTGAGGTAGTATTGAACCTATTCCTCCACTTGAATCAGATCGGAAGCTTATGCACAAGTAGATCGGAACCAAATCCTAGAATCACCACAAACACAAATATTGCAAAACAAATCATAAGAACACAAATGAGACACCAATTTATCCCGTGGTTCAGCTCGCCACTAAGGCTTGAGTAAGTCCACGTTGTTGAGGAAGCCACTAAGGCTTGGGTTTCACGGAACCCTATCCTCGTTCTCAAATCTGAAGAATGAACTCTTGAAGTGATGGGTGATTTCACTAGCTGATTGAGGTGATTACAAACCTCCTGGGGCTACCACACAAGTTGGCAAGCTCCACGGGCAACACACTAGCTGGCTAGGAGCAAGCTCCAAGAGTAATAAATGCAATTCACCGGCTTGAACGTGAACCATGAGCTCTGGGAGTTGGAGATCAGTTGGAGCAGCTCTCAATCGAAGTTTGGAGGCTCAGTCTCTCAAAGATTTGGAAGGGAATCTAGGGAAAGAAGCTTGGGAGCTCTGGAGCCTTGCAATGGAGAGAGGAGAGGTGCTCTGATTGCTGAGTCATGAAAAATGGGCGAGGTAATCGTTGGAGATGAGGGAGTGGTTAAAATACCCCCTCAGCCACAACAGTCATTTTAAGTCACGACAGTGCTCCTCGCTCATGGGGCACTGCTGCTCGGCCATAGACAGCCAAAAAGATGGAGTAAAAGGCTTGCTGTCTTGGCTAGGTATTGAGGATATTTTGGTGAGTATTTTAGCTCAAGGTTACGCATTGAAGCTTGAGCATTGCATCCCCTTTGTAGTGCGACTTTTTCTAATCTTAAATTCAAAATATAAAATAATTAAGCGCCTTTGAGTCGGTCCCCGTGTCCTTTTGTAATTGGGGGCTCTACCAACATATGTATAATCCTCCTTGTCACTTTACCTGCTTGTCAACTCGATAAATCTCATTAGTCCTTCAATTATGTGGTCATTATCACCAAAACCCACAATAGGGCTTGATTGCACTTACATATCTGCAGTAGGATTTAGATGTACTAATATTTGTGAGTATCATGATAAATCTACTAATATTTTTAGAATCACAACTGAGGGGTCTTCAAATTGGCTTCATATATATAAGTCCTCAAGACAAATAGCATGAAGCAACATAATATAAAAGGCTTACAAAACACACTAAGCTCAGGAATAAGAACATAGCCCAATTACTATACTGTGCAGAAATTAATTGAGATATTCTCACCCTATTCTGTAGATCCCATAGTACCATAACAAACAACTACATAAGCAGCTTGCAATGCCAAAATTTAACCCCCTATGTCCTATGTGCTATCATATCATAGAGCTGTTTGCTTGAGCAGCAGAAAGGTTTTCTAGGGCTCTTCTTGCCTTCCACGACTGATATACTCGTGGAGGGGTTTGTGGTTATGCATAGAGGCAGTCTGTGTGTCAAAGCAACAGGAGGCCGTCAAAATAGTGTGTCCCAGCCTCTATATCCTATCCAGGCAAGCCATGTAGTGCTACTACTGGTACTTGAGCAGTGGCCAGTAAGGTACCTGCAGGTTCACCACGATCACACAAGTGTATAAACTGAGCTTACCGACGCAACCGGACTCAAGTATTGGCTACAGCTAAAGGTAATCAACTTATTCCTCCAAAGAAATAGTAGTGTGCTAGTATGAACGAGCACACCAGCTGAACTGATGCATGCATAGAACTAGTGCAACCAAAATACTGTGTCCCAGCCTTTATATCCTATCCGGCATCGTATCCTCAAACTAGTGAGGTGACACTTCACTTATAATTCAAGAACACACACAACATAGAGAAAGGAAGCATCAAAAAAAGGAAAGAAGAGATCACCACCTTCTCGCTAACGAGTGCAGATCCTCAGCGTTCCACTGCACACCAAGTCTCTCCATTGCCGATCCCCGCCTCAGCTTGACCATCCTCGCTTGCGCCGTTCGAGCCAAACCCAGCCCGTTGTCAATCTTGCCACCTCCTGCCTGGCGCGCTCTTGCCCCCAGATCAAGTTATAGATCAGGCTTGCGCACTCGCTCGAGACCGTCGTTGGTTCTATGGTGAGTCAACGTCGAGGAGTGGTTGGGGGAGGGATCAACGGTGTCGATGCGGTGGCGGCGCATGGTTCCAGGGTTGGGCGCCGCTACAAGAAACCCTCGCGGCCTCGCCCCCTCAGCACCGAGCGGAGGGGAGTCGAGCTGTCCCCGATAGTTATCGTATTTTTTTAGCCTGAGAAGGCGACATTTTTTCCAACGATTTTGGATCAAAATAGATGTAATTATTGGGCTCGCCGATCATTAGGCTCGGCCCTGGGGGGTTCAAGCTAGGCCGCCGCACTAGGCCCTTGAGGTCAGGGGGTCCAAACCCAAATATGTAAGTAGTAGTAGTATTCTTTCTATGGCCCATAGGAACAGCTGAACCACCAGGCGTACGACTCTGCGTCGATTCAGTTGGCCTACCACGTTCATGACTCCCGTGCCCTTCTGTCGCACGACCGAGACTCCACCTTCCTACGCGAGTGAGCGACTCCCTTGCGAGGCTGCGACTGCGAGTAGCAAGCGATCCCGTGTGTCTTGGTCATCTTGGCGAATCGTGACTCCCGCGCGAGTGCGAGCAGCCGCCGGCCGGCGGCATCCACTTCCATTACTCATTTAGCATGTTCGCTGGTTGATTTCAGAGCTGATAAGCCTGGTTGATGTTGATTTATTGTGAGAGAAAAAATACTGTACCATAGCTGATAAGCCCTGACTGAAACCAACAAGCGAACAGACTGATTGTCTGTTCCTGCTCCTGGTCTTCGTATATGGAGGTAAGAAACTGGTTATAACACCCCAGCCCATTAGTAGCATGTAGTAGTTATGAAGTTGGCCCATGTAGCCAAGTGGCTTATGTGGAGTTGTTGTTGGTGGGTTTAGTACCACCTTAGAAGTTTAGGAGGGTGAGGGTCAGCTTATAAGCCTTATCATTCCAAACGTAGCACCTTCGGGTTAACCCTTTTACACGAAGCGAGAACGAAAGTGTAAGAGATGTGTTACGCGTATGCAGGCCCGTTCCATGTGGTATTCAGAGCATCAACCCTTACTGCATGTGCCCGTGGAGGGGTGTACCAAGGGGCCTCCGGGTTAACCCTTTTACACGAAGCGAGGACACGTGGTATTCAGAGCATCACGCGTATACAGGCCCGTTCCACGTGATATTCAGAGCATCAACCCTTACTGCATGTGCCCGTGGAGGGGTGCACCAAGGGGCCTCCGGGTTAACCCTTTTACACGAAGCGAGGACAAAAGTGTAAGAGAGGTGCTTCGCGTATGTTGGCCCATTCCACGTGCGAAGTAGGGCGCAGGGCCATATAAGCAGTTTTGGACGCGGGATGTTACAATGGCCCTAAGCGACCAAACCCCCTAATAAATATTTGCTCTTGTCCCCAATCTTTATTCTTTACTTCTTTAGATTTGGGATTTAGGAATCCCATATGGTGCTACAATCATGTTGAATTTAGTATGGCATATTTTTAAATTACTTACTACTTTTCTAAATTTACAGTGAACTCATGTTGCCCAAAAAGTATGCATGTAGAAGTGAGAAAAGAAAAAAAGAAGAGAAGGATAGAAGGCTTGATAGAATCACAAGGAGAATCTATTGTTAAATTTTTTAAGCGTAATATAAGCACTGCAAGAAATCCAGATGAGTGAGCAATAGTTTTTTTTTATCGAATACGCATGAGTGGGCAATAGTTGCTGTGGAGGAACAAACTACGCATCCAGAAAATCAAGGCCCTATAGAAGATAATGTTGGCATTGACACGGATGATAATAATGTGAGTGACCATGAGCCCATATTTAATTCTCCTATGATGAAATCTACTCGTGTTGATGAATAACCAATTTTTACTATTGATATGTATATATGATCCAATAAATTGGGACAATCTTGATAACAAAGCAAGGGACATATTGGTGGAGAAGGGCCCTATTAGAGAAGAAAATATTGTGTTTCCTATGGATGCCAGATCAAGACGTTTTGCATACACTCATTATTCTAGAAGAATGAGCAATGGAGAGGTACATGACAAGAAATAGTTGGTCTATTCAAAAAGTGTTGACAAAGTGTTTTGCTTTATTTGTTTGGTTCTAGCAACCGCAAGAGTTCATTGGGGCATGATGGGTTTAGAGATTGGAGCCATATTAGTGAAAGACTAAAAGAGCATGAAGTTAGCGTGGATCATATGACCAACATGAACTATTCGAATGAATTGAGAGTTAGATTAAGCAAACATGAAACAATTGACAAGGAGTTATGACATCAAATCACAAAGGAGAAAGAACGCATAAGGTTAATTCTACTAAGAATTGTTGCCATTGTGAAGTTTCTTAGTAAACGCAGTTTAGCTTTTAGAGGATCTAGTGAGCAACTTTACAATGATGTGAATGGTAATTTCTTAGCTTCTTGTGAGATGGTTGCTGAATTTGACTTGGTAATGCAAGACCACCTTAGATGCATTCAAAACAAAGAGCTGCAATATCATTATCTTAGTCATAAAATTCAGAATGAGTTGATTTCGCTTATGGCTTCTAGCATTACAAACTCCATCATAAAGATTGTTAAAGAGGCCAAATATTTTCTCGGTTATCCTTAATTGTACCCTAGATGTGAGCCACCAAGAACAAATGAGCTTGTTGGTTCGATGTGTTGATATGTCTGATGGGAAAATAAAAATTGGGGAGTACTTTTTTGGTTTCTTGAAGGTGGATGACACATCTGGCTCGGGGCTTTTCAATGTATTAGTTTACTCCATCAAGTCATTTGGCCTTAATGTTGATGATATTAGAGGTCAAGGTTATGATAATGGCTCTAATATGAAATGAAAACATAAGGGGGTACAAAGTCGTTTGCTTGATATAAATCGAAGAGCTTTGTATATGCCATGTGCATGCCACAGTCTTAATCTCACTCTTTGTGATATGACTAAATCATGAAGTAAAGCTATTTCATTCTTTGGAATTGTGTAGAGGATATATGTATTATTTTCGGATTCTACCAAAAGATGGAATGTTTTGCTTGAACATGTTCAAGATTTGACCGTGAAATCATTGAGCAATACTCGTTGGGAGAGTCGCATCAAAAGTGTCTAAGCAATTAGATATCAAGCTCCTCAACTGAGGTCAGCTTCATTGTGGCTAAGTGAGGATAGAGATACTGAACCAAAGGACAAAAAAATTATATGACGTGCTTCATAGCTTTGAGTTCATACTTGGTATTGTTATCTGGCATGTCATTTTATATTATGTGAATATTGTGAGTAAGAAGTTGCAGTCATCATCCATGTGCATTGATTCTACCTTGCATGATAGAAGGTATGGTGAATTACTTTCAGAACTACATAAATAATGGGCTTGTTGATAGTCTGGTTGCTGCCATAGAAATTGCACTTGAAATGGGAGTAGAGGCATCCTTTCCAGTAAAGCGCCGTTCTGTTAGGAAGAAACAATTCGATGAAATTGACTCCAACGAAGCTATTTTGCACGCTGAGAAGGATTTTGAAGTTAGTTTTTTTTCCTATGATTGATATGGCAATTAGTTCGTTGAAAAGCAGATTTAAAGAACTCCGTCCCTTCAATGAAAAATTTGGATTTCTAATGAATTCAACATCCTTGAAGTCATTGGATGGTGCTGATCTAAAAGACCAATGCATGAAATTTGTAAAAACTTTCTCTTCAGATGGTTCGTCAGATGTTGATGTAAATGACCTGATTTCTAAGTTAGCTGTTATACAGTTTACTCTGCCAGATAAGCCAATGTCTGCTATCGAGATTTTTTAGTTTGTCACATAAGCGGATTGTTATCGTAATATTTATATTGCTTATCGGATGCTATTCACTATGCCTGTGACTATGGCCTCAGCTGAAAGAACATTTTCAAAGCTGAAATTATTGAAGAATTATTTGAGGTTCGTAATGTCCCCAGAACGATTAAATAGTTTGGCAACTTTATGCATCAAGAAGAAACTATTAGATGAAATTGATATTGACGCCATCATCAATGACTTCGCAACAGTAAATGTTAGAAAAAATTTTAAAGGTAAGATGTATAACTTGTTTCATAAAAATATTTTTTATGTATTACACTTATTAGAAACATCATTATATTATTAGAGTTATATTAAAAGGCTCATCGTTGTAGCTTGGCTCCAGGCCTATAAATTGACAGGACCGGGCCTGCCGGTCATAAGCTTGATTATATATATGTGTGTTTGAAACTTTTTTTGTTGTCGTGTGGGTATCTCACTGTGTCTCGCATAAGTGGCGTTATCAAGAACATGATGTGAGTTTTTCCTTTGCAGAAATATTATCATAGGGCATGTGACGTAAACATTTTGCCATGAGTGGCGTTATCCAAGAACATGCCGTGCACTAAATAATAACATTAACCCAACAACCAAAATGAAATTAAACCTATCAAGACAGTCTACCAAGACCCTTTCATGGTCTCCATAAAACCACACGAAGCTAGAACAGGTAGGTAGCTCTTCATCTCATAGTTCGAGGCAACAGCACTCATCGTTCTCTCCATCTTGAGATTCCTTCTTCCCTCTCCATTTCTCTTCTCTTGTGTTACCAACCTATGCAAAAATTTATATATTGTTAAAGTTAAACAAGTTTGACTTAAGGATAACCCTCGGTCAACGAGACAATCCAAGAGTTAACCGTGAGCGGTACACATATACACCCGCATTTTCTCCAGTAATGGCTTGACCTTAAATTTCAAAATTCAAATAATGTATAATATATATATATATATATATATATATATATTAAAAAAGTATGATCTTCACATTATTTCACTTATCACAAATAACTTTGGCAAGCCTTGATTTTGGCAACTGATTTTTGTCGAACCAAAATCATGGTAAGCCAAAACTTAGGCTTGCCAAAATTAAGGCTTGCCAAAGTTAGGACAAAAAACAAAGGTGTGTATTTGGTTGACTACTAAAATCAAGGTTTGTCAATTTTCTCTTTTATGCAGCTTAAGAACTTTATAGAGACTTGCTAAAACTTTGATCATAAATATTGGTGTGCCAATTCTTTGGCAATGAACCAATTGACACTACTACAGAAAACCTTACCGAGGCGGGCAAAAACAATTAACCAAGGCGGGCATAGCAACCGCCTCGAACCAAAGATCACGGTAAATGGAACCTTTTCTGAGGCGGTTGGATGCCCGCCTCGGTAAATCGGATTAAGAAAACAAAAAAAGGAAAACCCGTAGATAAGCCTGGCGAGCTCATCCACGGGCTGTCGTCGTCGTCGTTGTCGGATCCGCCGCCGAGGGAGGGGAGGGGCGCCGCCACTCGCGAAGCCACCGCCGCGCGCGGAGATGGCCGGATCCGGGAGCAGGGGGCGGATCTAGGCCACGACGGCTAGATCCGCCAGCCGCCGCGCGTGGATCTGAGCACCGGCGAGGGAGACCGCTTCGCCGCGCCACACCCAATCCGTCGGGCCTAGCCCGCTCCGCCGCGCCGCGCCCCACCCATGAGGCTGCCGTGAGGCTACTCCGCCGCGCCATGCCGCGTCGAGCACGCTCCGCCACGTAGAGCCTGCTTCACCGTGCCGCGCCGAGCCCGCTCCGCCACGTCGAGCACGCTCCGCTGCGCAAAGCCCGCTCGGCCGCGTGCGCGCCGAGCCTGCTGCACCGCATCGCGCCACGCCGAAGAGAGAGTGGAGGGAGGAAGAGAGTGGTGGAGTGAGAGGTGAGGGAGAGGAAGCCTCGGTGAGGAACGCCGGCCGCCCGCGTGCCTCTATCGGGTGAGGGAGAGAGTGGAAGAGAGATGGATAGGGTGAGGGAGAGAGAGAGACCTGAGGGAGGGGGAAATGAGTGTGTGAACCCTAACTCTCTGTATTTATATAAGCCCGATAGGTGGATTGGTATGGGCTTCGGCCCGCCTCCGAAAATGACCTACTTTTTATAAGGCCCACCTCGGTTAATATATTTTAGGAGACGGTTATTTTTTAACCTCCTCCGTAAATAGATTTTGCGAGGCGGTTAAATGTAACCGCCTCGGTTAATAAAAACGACTGCCTCGGTTAATCCCAGGCATTAACCGAGACGGTTCAAAATCCCGTCCGCCTCCGAGGCCAATTTTAAAACGTCTCGCAAAAGATTTTTTTAAGTACTGTGATGACTACAAACTTTGGCAATGCCATGGTTTTGATTGCACAGGAATTGGAAGCCAACCAATCGGCCTTTCAAAGAAGAGTTGCCGAGGCCCATGGCCCATACAGTTGGCAGCCCAACATACATATGTCCCCAGCATCTGGCTAAGGTATCATCCCCTCAAAAAAAAAAATCTGGCTAAGCTATCAGCCTATCTTGCTGCACAATCATACACATGCTCACGGGCAGCTTCAATTCAGGGCTTGGAGATCGCTGCAGGGCTGGCGGGCTGCACGCTGACGCTGTTCCATTTTCGTGGATCCCGACGTACTCTCCACCGATCCAGGCAACCAGCAGTATCTCCACAGAACCAGCTCCACGGTGTCTGGGAAGTACTAGTACAAGCTACCACCAGCAGAATCGTGTGAAACCAGAAGAGCCTAGCCACCACCACCATGCATGTCCCTGTGAATTTTTTGCGATATACGGAGTATATATGATAATCCGCACTGGTTCTCTGATCGATAAGCATGAACTAACCGATACGCCGGTGGCATGCATGGAGACGCTAAGGCTTCCCATGCCTTGGAGAAATAGTGACTGGTGCCGTGGTGCGGTGCACTTGCACGCGTACACTGCGGCCACACCTAGGAACATCTGCGGTGCATGTGCGCTGCCAACAGATGCTGTGCCCTTGATGGCTCAGCCGGGAGCAATAATTTAGGCGGATTCGTCATGGATTTGTAGCGAGAATCTTTCGGAACACACGTTGCGGAGCTCGCCCTCTCTCTATAAATATCGAGATCTAGGTGGTCAGCATCGATCTGTGACCTGATCGACCTAGGTCTACGAATTAAGAATAATACCATGCATGCGTGTTTCAGTTATTACTAATCTTGCTTGGCGTTTCATCACAAAATGAAGTCTTGTTCTTGTTTGCCTCGCTCTACTCTTGGACGATGTTATTATTAGTTCTTGGTGCACAAGTCAAGTATACAAATTATAAGATCTTTGGCATACCGCGCACCATTTTTCGCACGATTCTCCGCTAAAATTGGAGTTGCAATCACAAGCTAGCGACGGTTTCGCTGAAAACAGCGACGCAGATAGGATCGGTTCCTTCGTTGTTTTTGTTTCTCAACCATGTATCGTGTCACGTGAGACTCACGTGCAGAGCAAATCGACGCCAACTAGGTAGATCGGGCGGGGGGCCAGTAAAGAATAAGAATTACGACGAGCTGATTCATTGTGGTGCCTAAGTTTGTGCATAATAAAGTAGTAAAATCACTACCACCGCTACTTGTTTGACAGGAAGAATGAGGTTCCATATGCTCAGCTACGTACGTATTTAATTTGTTTTTTTTTTTTGAAAAGGAGATGCGGCAATGCAACTACTGTTTCTTAATTCGGATCGACGACATTGCGGCTTTACATCAAGACCGTCTTGTGTTTAAAATTTTAGGCGTGCAAATCAGTTTGATGCTTGTTTGTGCACCAATAATTAGCTCAACGCTTTTGTTCGCGCGCTTAGGTTGGTATCACAACTCGATCGGATTATTTGTAGCTAGCTGATCGGTTGAGCGTGAGAGGACAATATCATTCTGGTTGCCTTTGCCCGCTAAGGAAAGTCATTAGTGACTTCTTTCTGAAGGTTAATCGATCAGTATCTAGTCACTTTATAAAAGCTTTAAAGCATGATCACAGAGTGTACGTACACAGCTAGTAGTGTGGGTGTGGTACTATTATGCTCAAATGCGATCTTTCAAAAATATTATTATGCTCCAATGCTCCATGAAAAGAAGCGCCAATGCAAGCCGCCGCCGAGTACTACTAGATCAGAGCACGGTAAAGTTCTCATCATCCTACTTAATCCTGAAAATGATGAACCCGTAGGATCTAATCATGTCGACTTGCCCCTTAATATAATGGTGCTCACTTTTCCCGCCAACCATGCATCCCAATAAATCAAAACAATGCTGCGAGCCTATGACCATTAAGCACCGTCGCCTACACAAATCCTCAATTCCCCTTACCGCAAAGATTATAAAAAAAACACAGCAAAAATTCAGTAGCCACAATTCATTTCCTCGTTGTTACGGGCTGCAGTTCTCCAATCCAAACATGCCGTTCCAACCGCAAAAGCCCATACTCGAAGCACGGGGCCCTCTGATCCGAAGTGGTGACCAGCTTGCTTGCCAGCTCCGGTGCACCGGGGACTCCGATCCAGGGGACGTACGCATCACATCCCAATCCCGTCCCGTCCCATCCACGTGCGCGTCCCGCCCCCCGGCACCGGCCCGACACGCCAATCGGTGGCGGCGACCTCACACAAAGGCTGCGTCTCCGCCCGCGCGCGCGCCCTGGCTCTCGCTCTCACCACCCGAGGGCGTAGCGTACCGCGCCGCGACACCGACCATCCGATCGCGCGCCCCCGCATGTGGCGGCCCCGCCGCCCGATCCTATCGTTTTCCGCCTCCCGCGATGGGAGCAGCCGCCGTGGAAAAGTGGAGGCAGCCGGAGCCCACGGCGGCGGTGTCGGCCCGTGATTCGGTGACCCCCCTACGCGGCGAGGGCGAGCGAGGCGCCTTGTCCCCGGCTGGGGTCCGGTCCGTCCGGCAGCCTAACCGTCGAGGGATTAGGACGGCTCACCGTCTCCTCTCTCAACATCGATCGGTTTGCTCTGACTTCTGAGTTCCTGATACATGTCTGTTCGGGTTCGCTGATTTATCGTGAGAGAAAAATATTATTTGTTGGTTGAAATAGTATGATACTCATGAGTCTAGCTCTGTTCGCATGCCCTTAAATTCGGCTTGATCTGTTTCTTTTTTTCATCCGAAATATTATTTTTCTCTCACAAATTTCTCTAAATTTATTTAAATTTATCCAGATTCCTCCAAATTTCTCGAAGCCAACGGGACCTGGGAACAAACTGCAGGAGAGTCGCAGAAGTCAAAGAAACACGCTCTCTCTCCAATTCTCCATTCATAGCTTGCTCGGCGGTGCATCAGTTTGAACGACGCTGGTTCCTTCTGACCGCTGCTTCCTTCGTTTGTTTCGGCACGATTTCGACCCTCTTCATTTAGCCGCCGGATCGCTGCTCGCATTTATGAAAAAAAAAGGTGCCGATGAACTAATGTGATACTCCGTACTACTTTTATAAGGAGATGGTCGCTTCATCCTACTATTTGTTCGCTGGATCGTATTTGACTTATAAGTCATGGTTTATCAGCTAACAAACAATATTTTTTTTCACACCAAAACAACAAATAATACTTTCAGTCATAGCTTATAAGCCAACCAAACCCAAACGAACAGAGCCACAGTCTCAGCCGACACACCATATTGATTAGCGTGACGACGAATTCGCTGCCTTTTGAAGGAAAAAGGTGTGGGTGGGATTAGGTCTGTGGACAGCGTAGGATTAGGACGCACCTGTTCGGTCCAGGTCCACTGAGACCGCGGGTGTTGAACTGGTAGTCGCCACCTGTCACCGGACCAAACCGCGGTCCGCGCTGCCTCAACGGCGATAGCTGCGTCAGAAGACGACAGCTCAAGCAATCCGATAGTACAGTCTACTTCCCTTCATCACCTTTGAAGAAGCTCTCGGCGGTTCAACAGAAACAGATTACCCACCACCAACGAACTCTGCTCGATATTGGGTAAACAATGCATGCGTGCTGAAATAAAATTGAGCCGCCTGCCTCCAAAAAAGAACTTGACAGCAGTCAGCAGGTGGCATTTTTAGCATAGCTGTAGCCCCAGGACATAAATTTATAATTTTATTAGAATGAAACAAAAGTAGTTATATGTGTCTATTCCAAAATAAAAAAAACATAGTTATTGACCCCGATTCTTTTTAGAGGTTTGCTGCAGTGCTTGGGAGGAACCCGAGATTCCTCAGCGCTAAAACACATGGGTAGTTCAGTCATAGTAGTTTAATTGATCCAGGCATCTTCGGCGTCTTTCGCGAACCTAACCGCACTGCGACAGATCGAGATGAGGGTAAAGTACATTTTTCACCTCTCAACTTACACAAGAGTATGAATTTCAACCTCAAACTATGAAACCAGACAATCTACACCCTCCAACTTACAAAACCAAACACTTTACCCCCTGCCCTGTTCCACCCTGGTTTTGCGGCGCTGAACGGGTCGTCTAAAAGGGTCGTGCAAAGAGGCCGGCCCATTCACTCCCGTCCCTGCTGCCGACCCCCACGAAGAACCCTAGACCAAGCAAAGAAGCTGTTCGAGGCGATGGCGACGCTTTTTTCGCTTCCCTCCGACGCCGCTTCCATCGTCTTCCTTGCGGCATCGCATTCATCACGTGCTCCACGCCGCGATCGCTTCCACCGTCCTCCGCCTCCCTCGCTTCCCCAAGCCGCGATGGCCGATTGGCTGGGCAGCGCGTGGTATCTGTAGCAGCCGTCTGCTGCTGGGCGGCCGAAGCGCTAAGCGGCGTCTTGGCGAGGGCGCTGGCGTCTGTGGCGGTGCCCGGTCGGCCGAGGAGAAGCAGTGCATACACACTAACTGGTGCGGTGGCGCGCGGGAATCCATGATTGGCTCGCTCCAATGCTCTGCTGCTACTGATTTCCTGTCGTCCAGCTGAGGCAAGCACAGAGGTGAGTTGGCTGTCCCTTTCCTCCCTGGAATCATCATTGTGGTGGTAGTAGTTGTCAGTACGCATGGATTTCGAAGGAATCACTTGTGCATAGAGATTGTGGATTAGATTAGGGTTTAGGGTGATGGTACTTTAGAGTAGTTTATGCATAGGGATTTGGTAGTGTTGTTTAAATCTTAGGGATCGGTAGTGCAGATTAGTTTATGCATCGGCAGTTGCTTAATGCGGCACAGTTTGATGGATTTTGAGCTATTTTAATCCCTCTTGTTGTCTCTGGAAGGCCGGCCTCTTTGCACGGACGACCCATTCAGCGCCGCAAAACCAGGGTGGAATAGGGCAGGGGGGTAAAGTGTCTGGTTTTGTAAGTTGGAGGGTGTAGATTGTCTGGTTTCATAGTTTGAGGTTGAAATTCATACTCTTGTGTAAGTTGAGGGGTGAAAAATGTATTTTACCCTCGAGATGATCATCGCTCTATTCGGCACAGGGGCGTCCAGCACATCCTCTCATGTCGTCAGTAGCAACGTCTCGCCATGGCCCTCCAAGTTCAGCAGCTCCGCGCCATCCAAGCACCGCTGCACCTGCCGGCGGTCGCAACCGCACGTACACAGAGTGGATCAGGCGGGTTGCACACCACTGCAACTGAATTGAAAGGCCGATATTCGCTCTTATGCTTTAGTTTTTGCCACAAGTGAGCTTCAGAGTTATCTTGCTTCCATTCGAAAAAAAGAGTTATCTTGCTTCCTCTGCGATTTCTATACATATACAGGAGTTTGATAAACTCCACGGTCAGAAGCATTTGCTATTTTGTGTCAGACAACAACAATTTTGATTTGCTGTAGTCTTTTGGCCACTGCGCAATTCCTGATAGCCGGTAGTCATGTCGAGACGGTGGAAAGGTTCGATCGGCAATATGTACTGGATGCTCCTGCTCCTGGTCGACGATCGACCGCCCGTCCAGTAGCCGGATACTTGCATTCGCGGAGCCCAGGAATAGGGTGGACGGAGACTCGCGAGCACCGACTGGACGCTGAGATGAACATTATGGAGCCCTCTGCATTGCCCTGAGACCATTGGGGCGTCTCAGACGAGGAGGTAGCCGGTGGTAATGGACAGTCGCCTGAGATTAAGTGGGAACGAATGCAAATGACCAATATACCCTATGCTATTATTTTTCAATGGGTTCCAGGCCCACAAAATTTTAATTCTGGTCCACACCTTAAGTTCTTTCTAAGAGGTACCTCCTATCTTGCAAGATTGATGGATGGCTCTTATTATTTACAAGCACTATAAAATTTGACATCTTTTTAATATAATATACTCATGGTTCCAGCTTTACATTTCTTGGAGCTACGTCAAACCCCTAATGCCTCCCTCCCTTGATGACCTACGTTATAACACGAAAACACGCTGGGGCTGTTTGGCATAGCTCCTTGTAACTCCGGCTCCTCCACTGCACAACACTGTAGTGACACTGTAGCAAAGAGCAAGTGAAGCTGCAAATCGTGGCTTCTCCGGCTCCTCATCTTTCTAGTTCATTTTTCTTCTCGGGAAGCAAAAAGGCTCCTTTTCTACAGTGGGAAACATTGACGCTACAGTGATGAGGAGGAGACAGAGCCCCTGTAGCTATGCCAAACACACCCTTAGATTTGCTACTCCACCTTCCAAAAAGACTGATTTAGTTTTGTTAAGTCAACCCATCTTAACTTCAATCAAATATAAATAAAAACATACTAATATTTATATACCAAATAAAAAACATATATAAATTTATCATAAAACATGTTTTTATAGTATACATCTTTAGAATCATATAAATATTGATACTATTTTTTATGAAACTTAGTTAAATTTAAGATAATTTGGTTTAGGTCAAACATACAGTTACATATTTTTTCTCTAGGACAGAGGCAGTATTACTTGCAAAACGAAAAGGAATATATGCCCCAAATCAAACGAAGCAAATGGGATTTTGATAATAAATTGATAAATATATAAATAATAAATAAAGAGAAAAGAAAAGCGAATCGAGCAAGCAAAGGCAAAGGGGGACAGCATTCCCTATATTATATTGATTTATCCACAGCAGCGGCGGCGGCGGCGGCACTGCACCAGCACACACCATCGTCCAGCGCAGCGCGGCGCCCAACCAGAACAGAACGACGAAGCGGAAGCCAGCCAACCAACCAACTAACCAACGGACGGAAGAGGCGAGGCAAGGCCGCCGCGAAGCCGAGCCAATCCGGCCGCCCTGCCCTACCCGCTCTCTCCTGCCTTCTCGGGATCTGCCCGCCCGCCTTGTCTGATCTCGCCGCCCCGCCCGTGGTTCGAGCTCCGGCTGCATGCCGCCATGAATCCCCGCGCGTAGAGGCTGAGAGAGAGGGAGGCAGCGGGGAACAAAGCTAAGTGGGAGGCCAGCGCAGGGTTGCCGTTACGCCGGCGGGATGGACGGGAGCAACGGCTCCTTCGTCGCCGTGCGCCGGCTCTCCGGCTCCGACCGCGCCGCCGCCTTCCACCACTCCTCTTCGGGTGCCTCGCCTCACCTCCGATTTGGATATTTGTTTGTTTGTTTTGCTTGTATATATGGCGACTGTTGTTGCTCCCGCCACGGGATGATGCTTCTGGTCTGTGCTGTCTCTACGCTGTTGCTGCAGCGGAGGTCGTGACGGGGTCGACGGCGTGGATCGGGAAGGGGCTCTCCTGCGTCTGCGCGCAGAGGAGGGACAGCGATGCGCGCCTCTCCTTCGATTTGACGCCTGTGCAGGTGGGATTCGTCTATTTCTTAACGATTTTTCCCAGTATGCTCTTACGGTTCTGAAGCTGTGCCAGATTCTCGATCCTGTCAATGAAATTTGAAATATCTCGCTGTTTAGCTCCCTTGAGTTCATCCTGAACTTCACACCCTCCTCTGAATCTCGCATTGCTTCTGCACCACCTGCGTCAAAATTGCTCTGACTCTGTTAATTCACTTCAGTGCCTTTTTAACTGAAGTAATTTGTTTATTAATTTGATGAATTACCCTGTCAACGAAATTTGAAATATCCCACTGTTTAGCCCCCGAATTTATCCTGAACTTCAGACCCTCCTCTGAAATTCTGAATCTCGCATTGCTTCTGCACCACCTGTGTAAAAATTACTCTGACTCTGTTAATTCACTTCAGTGCCTTTTTAACTGAAGTAATTTGTTTATTAATTTGATAGTAATTTTATGCACAGTTAACATATTCTCTTTAGCGTGTTTCAGGAAGAATGCCTACAGAGGTTACAGAACCGGATAGAAGTTCAGTATGATAGTGCAAACAGAGAGCATCAGGTACTTCTTAGGTTCCTATCGACGCTAAACTGTCCTTATGTGGTTCATCTCGTGTTACTTGTGAAATTCATGTTCTATTACGAAGTGGGTGCGTGCTATTTTCCTACAATTTTCTAATCAAAATATTCAGCACAAAATGATGACCTCATACATGGGATATTCAATTGAGTGGCCATGAAATTTGACATGACTAGAAAATTGAAAAATCTAGCAGGTCTATAGATCTGAGCACTGAGCAAACGATATGAAGTACTTGCTGTTACTTTCGCACAACATAGATGATCTTTTTTGCAAGGACTTCAGTTGTTATGTTGCTGCTGCTGCTCCTTATGAGTTGATACTTAAAACTTAACCTACTCGAGTTACAATTATACATCTCAATCCAGATCATCCTTTTTGTATTCTGGTTTTGCTCATCTGTCCTTTCAGATGACATTTGAGAAAGCATAGCTAGTTAACCTGTTATCTCATTTTTCTTTTCTCTTAGGAAGCACTACAGGCCCTTTGGTGTGCTTCTTTTCCTGGCACCGAGCTTCGGGGCCTAATATCAGAACAATGGAAAGAGATGGGTTGGCAAGGGAAAGACCCATCTACAGATTTTAGGTATTACATTTTCTCCTCTGTTCCAGCTGCTATCGGTTACCTGTTTTCTGAGTAGTAACCTTAGTTAACCTAGAGAGTAGAGATGGGTGATCCTTTGTTGTGTTGGCATTACAGAGGTGGAGGCTTCATTTCCTTGGAGAATCTATTGTACTTTGCTGGGAACTATCCAGTGAGTGCAAATCCTTGTTTTTAGCAATATTTTGCTTTTGTCACATGCTTTTCTGTAATGATTTATGTGACCTTAAAGACTTGAGGCTCTGATGTACTCAAGCATTCAGCACTTCTGTTTGGAGCATAGCAAACATGACCTAGATGGCTTGCTGAACATAATCATTTGCAGGGTGAGAATTCCTTATTTGACACTGGGAAAATGAGTCGTTCCTTTCTTGGCCCTGAAATTTTCTTCGTTCCCTATTTGACACTCACTTCAACTTTCATCCCTAATTTGACACTACCGTCAAATCCGTTAGCTAACGGTGTTAATCGGCTGTTAAAAAGACGTTTTGCCCTAGAAAAAAAGCGGCGAAAGCAAATTTGAGAGGAAAAAAAACATGTGCCCGCCTCGATGCATGCATAGCTAGCTGCAAAAAAGCGCAGTTTTTTTTCCTCTCAAATTTGCTTCACGCTTTTTTTTTTTTCTAGGGCAAAACGCTTTTTAACAGCCGCTTAACAATCAAGCTAACGGATTTGACGGTAGTGTCAAATTAGGGATGAAAGTTGAAGTGAGTGTCAAATAGGGAACGAAGAAAATTTCAGGGCCAAAAAAGGAACAACTCATTTTCCCAGTGTCAAATAAGGAATTCTCTCTTAATAATATGATGTGGCATATGCTGCTATTTTCTGGCTATAAATGTCTAATATTTCCTTGTTAAGCCCTTCAAAAAGGGAAAAGAAAAAAAGATCCACAGTACATGCTGTGGGCTAGACTGAAAAAAAAGAACAAACTACATCTAACAGAATAGGATGCTGAAACAATCTGGTTACACATGCGATTTATTTAAAACTGAAATGTTCATGATGATATGGCATTGTGATACTTAACTCAGATACTTATTGATACCTGCCACAAATCACTCCAACCAACTTTTCTGTGCAGAAATCTTTCCAGGAACTTCTTTGCAAGCAGAATGGTGACCGTGCAATCTGGGAGTATCCATTTGCTGTAGCTGGTGTGAATATTACCTTCATGCTCATTCAGATGCTTGATCTCCAAGCAGGTTTGTCAAGCAATAGTTCCTGCAAATTTTAAGCAATGTCAGAAGAAGTTTTTGACTATTGGTTCACTTCAAATTGACCCTAATCTCGATGTCCTGTCAGTTAAACCGAGGTCATTGTTCGAGCAGTTTTCCTAAAGCTTCTTTCAGGTGTAGTCTTTATTTCAGTAGTCCATTTCGGAACAGGCATTGTAACCTGCTAGAGCTGTTTATCACTGGTTTCTTTTGTGCCAACTATTCCTTGTTCCATAAAGTTGTTTGTCCTTAGGTTGTTTTCTTGTGATGATGGCTATGATTGAAAGACAGTGTTTCATCAATATGCATAATTTAAACAAGTTCTGTGTGTTTATATGACCAGAATGGATCTGTTGATGGTTCCAGTTTGCTAAGTTCCACTCCATTGTTTTAAGGCCACATAATATAGTAATGCAGTAATGCTATCTTTTAGTTTACTTGTACTTCTCAGAGGTAGAAAACACTCAAATGTGAGCTGACTGAAGGATCTAGTTATTACTTCCAAATGTTAATTCAATGTTCGACTTCTGTTGTTCAGAAAACGAGCGAGCTTTTGATATTCTCTACTGCATAACCTTCAAGCTGATGGATCAGCAATGGCTTGACATGCATGCTACTTACATGGACTTCAATGTATGTTCTTTTTTTTCTCTAAATCTCAAAAATTTCCAGATAGCAACTTCTCCTTTCTTGACCTTATTTATAAAAGATCCACAGATAATCGAAGAGCCCACACATTGGGTCTTGGGAACTCTTGCTCACTTGACTATATTATTAAACTTGCAGACGGTCATGAAATCAACGCGGCGTCAGCTAGAAAGGGAGCTGTTGATTGAAGATATTCAGAGGGTTGAGGACATGCCATCATACAGGCTTCTGGGCCGGTAGCTAGAAGAAACTGAAATCTTAACATGGCTACATGTTGCAAGGCTTGAGATGCTAATGGATTGCAACTTGTGTCCACGCAGACGCAACAACAATCTTGAAATGTAGATGCATATGTATCCTTGTGTGTTAGGTACCTGTGGTTCTCTGGTAACCTGATCTCTGAAATTTACAAGGTAGGGTTTTTCCTGGTGATAGAATGCCACGTAGGATAACTGAAGTGTCTGATCAGCTGCCATGGCAAAAGTTTGCAGGGTGTGTTATTACAATCTGGTCGTTGTCCATCATACCACGAAAGGAAGTGTTCCTAGGGTTGTCGTTGTAAACAGGAGGATTTGGGAAAGATGATCTGAGTTGTCTCCCATTTGCATGAAGATAAGAGGCTAGTTCTTTTAGTGCGCACCGCGCAGCAACTATGCCGTTCATTGGGTTTTTTTTTCCACAATCTGTTTGCCCTGTTCGTGCCAAGCCTTCCCTGTATGTACACCAGTTCGCAATTCTCTTCCCATCCCACTGGTTTAGATACATGCATGCAGTTTTTTCTGGTTCATGGCTAATGCTGCGTCATCATATATAGCTTCAGTACTTTATAAGCTGTTCTTCAACTGTTGTCTATTAATAAATAAGAGGCAATATATGTGAACACTTTATTGCTTTCGTGTGATCTTAAAATGTTAAATTTTCTGACAGGACAATCCACAGCTGCCTGTCCAGTCTCCAGTGTGAGCGTCGTGACCAAGGACCGGCAGAATGGCAGGTGCGCTCCATGTAGGAGCAGCAATAGGGGGGGATGCGATTGCCGATTGGTAAGCGGGCACAGGGGGCGCACCATGAGCTGCCAGCCTGATGGCGGCCCCGGCCACCCGGCCAGTCCTCCGATTCCGTGTTCTTGATCCTGGTGGGGTGCCTGGGTGGTGAGGTTGCCTGGGCCCTGGGCCAAGGGGCAAATAAAGCTGCTAGGCTTGCGTTTAGAGATGCCCAAGGTTCCAAGAAGGCCAATAGGATTCCGCCCCGGGCCGGCGTCAAAGCGAACAATCTCATGCATGGCATTGGCATGTGGTGGCTAGCTTGCTGGATTTTGTCAGTGAGCATTTGGTTACGCATCAGTCCTCTGATGGACAATCGACGATCATAGTATGCATATATATCGCTGCATGAGGGCATGTGCTCAGCTGATAACGCTCTGGTGGCAGTGAGCCAGTGATGAACTACTGCTGATATGCTTCCATTCTTGTTTCCTTGTCCAAGAATATTGCCTGGAAGTAGCCAATGCAAGCCAATTTATTTATTCTCTATACTAGGTAGTTTGGGGCTGCTGGCAGTAGCTTCCATAGGTTCCGATCCGACCAATGAACACTCCAATCTCCTGATTAGACTCCCATAAATGGATCATTCTCACGAGATAAGATAACAACGGCACTACTCAAGCTAGTAGTAGTAGATCATCTGTTCTAAGTAGAGTCCTAGATCGTGTCTCATGATCTTGTGGGTGGGCGTGTCGTCATGCTGTGATCTCATGGCGTATTTGACGTGCGTGCAGTCACCGAGATCAGATGATGAGATCTGCCCGTGTCGTCGTTTCGTCCCTGCTGCCGAGTGCCGACGACGATCGATGACATGAAAGGCGGGCGGGTCATCATGATGACGAGGAATCGAGCAACTGATGATAGATTGCCGCCGCTGCCTTTCCCCATCCCATCTGTTGATACCGTTTGCTGTCAACCCTTAGCTGTGTGTACGTGGTGTGTGCATACACTCTCCTACAGACGTACAGTCCTCTACTACGTGTAGGAGTACGTCGAAAAGATCAGCCTGTTCGCTTGCTCGTAAACGATCGTAAATTTCCAGCCGGGAACAGTGTTTTTCTCTCACACCAAACCAGCCAGCAGTAAATAATCCACGATACGATACGGCCTCCCGAACAGGCTGTAGGTCCTTACCGTACCCACACAATTATATGCTCTTGTCGATATTGTTGTTCACGTTGTCCAAAGTTTTTTTTGAAACCTCACGTTGTCCAAAGTTTCCAACACAAATAACGACTGAACAAGCAAACGAGTGCGCGTGATGAGTAGCGCTAGCAATGGCAATGGTACACACACATCCTAGTCGTCCGCCCGGCCACGCCCAGTGCCCAGAGGAAGCCGAAGGGGGTGCAGCCTGGTCCGGACCAGCATGCATGTTTGCGCGCACGCGGTCGGGGATGCTGCTGCCATGCTAGGATACGCACAATAACGGCAGGACAGGCATTATACCACCGCGAGACCCGCTTGATTTGACAATCCGATCGAACGACGACGAAGCGAGGCGGGTGGTGGCAAAGGCAGAAGCAGAGGAGAGCGGCGAGGCGGCGGCCGCGTGCTGATAGATACAATACAACGCGTGCCGGGCCGGGACCGCGCGCTGTACATGTGGGGATAGCAGATCATACATAGACACGCAGGTCGGCAGATGCATGCAGCGTTGGAGGTGGAGCGATGGTGCTCTGCATGTTTTGATTTTTTTTCGTACGCGCTCGCTGGATTTGTCGACGAAATGATGATGCGGTTCCTGAGGAAACCCATATGGGGCGCCGAAAGCCTGGCAGCAGGCTTGCCAATGGCCAGCACGTCATCTGTGCGTCCACTGAAATTCTACTGCGCTTTTATTTTAAAAAAAATGAATCCGCATTCCAATTTATAGGTCTTCTTATTTGTATAAATTTTTTTGCGGGGCTTTCCTTGTTGTTCTCTATGCACCTGAGACCTGTACCTTTTAGGTTCGGCGATATACCTACGACGTACGTGTACCGCCCGGATCTGAAATTACTAGGGTCCGCCAGGTTAGAATTTTTCAATTAGGGTCGAAAATTCAATCAGCTGTGAAGTTTATTTTTTTAGTTTTAGTTTATTCAAACCTCCTCTAGGGATGTTTAGCTAGCGTGTTGCTTTCGGTATCGATCATTTGCACTGTGCACGCTACAAAACAAACCTCCCTATATCCGGATGAAACGAAAACAGTTAGCTGACATATGGCCTTCTTCAGGTAGGTAGGTAACTATATATATATATAGCTAGCGCTAGCAGGCCTAGTATATCGGCATTACTATTTGCTACTAGATCTAGGCTGGGGCAGCAAGAAAGCATGCAGCGCAGCAGCAGGGTATGGCTTCACCCGCGCTAGCTCTTATGTTCGTGCATATGTTTGCCCATACCCGTAGCCATAGTCCATGGATGATGGATATTATTACGGTGAGATCAGCCTTTGTTGTTTTTTTTTCAAAACACAATAGAGAGTACAAACATATATAGACACTCATCGGATACGTACATCTACGTTCATTCCTATGAATACAAGCCGCGCGCACACGCTAAAGCCTTGTTTGGATGTTGTCGGATTCACCCCAATCCATGTATGTTGGGGTGGGTTGGGGTGGAATATAGTTCAAGTTCCACTCCAATCCGCCTCAAAACATGTGGGTTAATACGAATCTGACTACATCCAAACAAGGCTTAACTAGATAAACATATTTTGAGCCGATAATACTTGAAGTTAACAGACACCCCGCAAGTACCTTGCTGTCAACTGACTAAGGTCTAAAGATGCAAGCAGCTTTCCTGCAAGTCACGGTCACAAATATTGAGAGGGAGAATTTGGGTGGAGATTTTAGCAAGAACAAGCAGGAGAGAAGAATTTGGGCACGGCTGAATCTGCGAGGAAGAAGACAATAGAGTTCGAGGATTTCAATTTTATTACAAGTTGTTCTCCTTGTTATAAGCCATTATGGCAATATATAGTTCTTTCCCACCTGAAGCCTGTGAGTTGGGCTAAACCTCCTGGGCTTTGCGTCCGGCCCATGCCAGCACCCACGGTCTTTAAATAATATGGTTCCCGCCTTCATCAAGCAACGCTTCTTCCATGCTAGCTTCATGCTCCTATGACTCATAAGATACCCTCCCCGATTGGAACGAATCTTGACCCCAAGCTATTGCATCCGGGTACCGTCGCTTCATATCATGCCCATCCTCCATGGTGATCAAAGCTACTGGTTCAGATCCTCATCGAACACGAAGCTTCATTGCAAGAGTTCTAGCAGAGGGCACCAAGACTCTGTAACACCTCTGGTGTTTTAAACCTTAAAACATGCCATGTCATCATATGCATTGCACATCATTCTTGTGTTAGTGAAAACTTTGATATGCATTCACTAAAACAAGTTTATTTTTATGCTTATATGTGTTGAATTGTATGGATGAATCGAGTTCATAACCTTTGTTTTGAATTGGATTTCAAAAACCCGAATTTCTAGCATTTAATTTTTACCCTGGATAACCTAATTCAAAATCTAAGCACATTTTGGGGTTGAGCCTAAAAGCAAGATTGTAGAGCTTGTCAATGTGTACAAAGTTAGTTTTTAGAGTTTTCAAAGTTTTTATATAAAATTTGCAGTAATTTGAAAAGGGGTAAATTATTAAAGTGTCCCCTTTTGATTTTAAACTTGCTTTCAAAATGTAGACCGAATTAGAGTATGGTTATTAAAGCAAAGTTGTAGAACTTTGAATTTGGAATAACTTTTATTTTTGGAGATTTTTGAGTTACCATAGAAATTTGGGAGTAATTTGAGAATTGAAGCGAGTGGCAATTCAGTAATTTCCTTGAACAATACCCGCGGGCGACACCTCACCGTCGGTGATCTTCCACCACGTTCCAGTCGCGCCCGTGGCCACCTCCGGCTTCGCGCTGGCATGGAGAAGCTGTTGCGCGTCGTCTCCGTATCCTTGGCCGCTCTATAAAGCCGAGACGCTGTCGCCGTTCTCCTCCGCTTTCTTCCTCTGTTTTCGCGTCGAGCCGCCGTTGCTCCGTCGAGCTCGTGCCGTTGCCGTAGCGCCTTCCCAGTCGCAGCAAAGCCTGTCATAGCTCCGCCTACTCCTTGCGAACCCAGCCAACCGGTTCTAGGCACCTGATTTCGCCGAGAAACGCTGTGCGCCGTCGTTCTTCCTCGTGGTCGGCCGCAACGCCGTTGAGCTCGCGTCACCGTGGCCAGCACTCTACGGTCCGTCCCTGTCCTTGCTAAGCATACCTTCCGCTTCTCCATGTTGCCGTGATGCTCTGTGTCTTGTTGGATGACCTTCTCGTCCACTGCAGCCACCGGAACGCCGTCGTCGACAACAGCTTGCTCCGTCGTGTCTGCTCTGATCGCCAACCCGCTTTTTTGTTGCTCCTCCGGTTCAACCATCAGCTCGAGCGTGTTTGGGGTGAGCTTCTATGTCTTCCCGAGCCTTTTGTTTGACCATTAACGGCTTCACATCGTCGGCATAATGCAGCCGCGCCGTCGTGGCTGCCATGGCCGGCGTCAAGCTCAGTTTGAGCAGCGATTAGTGTAATTAGTGCCACCAGTGGGTGCGCCCTGTCGTAGGGATCACGCGGGTACCTTCACCGTCGCTGGAGACCTCGCCGCCAGTGAGAACGCGCCGGTCAGAGGGCTACGCCGCCGTGGTTAGCGCGGGAGTACTGTGCCGACATGTGGGGTCACTCTGTCAGTGACAGTTAGTTTGAAAATGAATTTTCTATTTTCCAGAATTGTTTAAATAGTGCTGTGTTTTGTTATTTTTGTGTAGAATTTAATAGAGCTCCAAAAATTATGAAATTTTTGTGTGACCTCTTTGGGATATAAACTATTTAGGAAAAATATTAAATATTACTTTTCAGTACTTTTTGAATGTGATAAAAATTACTCAATTAATTAATAAATGAGTTTTCATGATTTTTCTAGGCTTAAATATTTATCCAAAAATTATGAAAATTGTTTTGCCACTTAGTTATCATGTGATGAGCCTTCATAAAAATTTTGAGCTCATTTGAAGAAAGTTGATTTATTTCATAATTTTGAATTAAATAATTAATTCATAAAACAAATAGTAAACCTTAATGACTTAGGTTTTGTTTGAATTTTAAATTGAGTGGGTCATTAGTATAAAATAATTCTTAGTACTTAAAATAAGTGTTTGGGTTTATAAAAAGGTTAGATAGCTGTAGGCTTGTAACTGTACCGCGAAGAAAAGTTGTATTCAAGTTACTAACTTTTGCATCCATCGTCAAGCATCATGTTTTATATCTCGCATCATATTAAACATGGCATTGTTACTTCGTGTAGTGAACGAAAGTGAGAACGTGGTAGTCAATCAAGTTATTGAGGAAGTTAATCCATCTGTTGATGTCGGGTTTGATATATGTGGGACGTCTCTGGAACCAGACTTTTTCGACAACCAAGGCAAGCTCCAGATGCATTTAAACCTACCTTGTGTTTTACAAATTTATATCGCTTTTGCTTTCATATACTGCATTAAGTGATTAGGAGTTGAGTGAAAACCTAATTGGTGCATTACCAACCTTATTTTTCCATATCAACCTTGTTACCAGTTTTAATTCGAGTTATGCCTAGTTATGCTTAGCCATGCTTAGACCAATAAAAGTCGGGTGATTACCTGTCACCTGCGAGATATAACTAGATTTTTGGATACGGTCGGTTATTTATGTTATCATGAGATATGAGCATGTGGAGTAATAAATCTAGACCGGGCGGACTCGGTGTATGAGAGCCACAAGACATGGATGTCTTGTGAGCGGGTTCTTTCCGCCTGTGTCGATTAAGAACCGTCCGTTGTTGAATTGCATGAGATGAGACTTTGTAGTACTAACCACATACTCCGATAAGCCTTAACTTGACTATTCTATTATGAGAATGGCTACTCGCGCACTGGGAGTGGAGAGATGGCAGGAGTAGCATGTACCCACGTGGCAATGGGCTGGATTGGTGGATTATTATGCTCTCGGGTGGCGCGGACCCGTTCTTGTTTTAGAGGACCTGAGGGTAGGTTGGTATATGTAGGTCAGGGACCTGCATATATCGTGTGGTTAGGAATCCCCAGTTGGGTTATTATCGGTTCGAATCATCGTTGCTCCTCGGTTATGGAGACTCAACTCACTGTTCATCATCGTAGTTAATAAATGGAACTTGAGTAAGATTTGAGAAAGAGTTTGATATGGAGTTTCATGATCTCATTACGGATCATGTCAGCTTTATATATGATCTTGATGAAGTTTTATATGTTGAAATATAGAATCTTGTTAGAGAGATTTTACGCAAAAGAACTTTGTTTATTGCTAAAGCCTTACCTTGAATCCCTGAGCCCGCATTTCTGAGTCTTCTCAGTTTTTATTTCGGTTAAGTCTTGTTGAGTACTTTATATTCAGGGTTCGTTAACCCTTGTTGCAGGTGAGCCTCATGAGCAGGTCTGCTTTGGACCGTGCTGCATGACCGTTTTTCAAATCGACGATGGCAAGTAAATGTGTGGCCCTTGGGCAGGGCACTTTAATTGTGTGTTTTGTATTATGTTACTAATGCCACTCCACTACTATGGTTTGTAATATTAATTGTACTTAGTTTGTAAGGTTTGAAACAACTATTTTGTAAACTAAGTTATTGTAAGACTTCCGCTATATTACTCTGATGTATATATTTGAATAAACTGTTGTAATACTGCAATGACTCTATAATGGATCCTGCTCGGAAAATTGTGGATGATTTGGGGTTTTCCGAGGACACCCGACAGTCTTCTTAAGTTACCGGGAATATATGCATAGTCGTCAGATGTCATTGGACAGTGACAAGTGCATGTGGGTCCTATAATTTAGGAGGTTCTGCCACAGACTCGCTCCAGGATGCATAGTGGCTGAATAATGAGCTCGAGATCAGTTGCAATCGAAGAAAGGTCAGTTGCTACATGCACAGCTAGAGGAATATGCTTCTTGACCTATGAAACATGGACAACTAAATGTATCTAAGCCTAGGGTGGCAATTTCATTCAGTAATCAACTTGTCCCACTCTCTCTAGAATCTTGTATGGCCCATAGTAACAAAATGCTAATTTCTGATGGGGTCTATGCAACTTAAGATATACCAAATCACCTTTCTCAAATTACCTCTCAGATCTTCCCCTATCTATTTGAGATTTCATTCGGTGTTGAGCTCAAGTCAACTGCTGCTGAATTAAAGTGGACAACAAGGATATCTCCTTAAACCAAGCTATAAGATTTGGGACAACGCAATCCTGAGTTTTAGAATACCCAACTACCTTGGAGGATGTCCAGATAGTACTTCAAATGGAGTATGCCCTAAGGCAGACTGAAAGGTAGTGTTATACCAGTATTCAGCCAATGGTAACCACTTCTTCCACTATTTTGGATAGGCATGGACAGTACAGCGAAGAAAATCCTACAGATACCGATTAAGCCTCTAAGTTTGGCCATCAGTTTGTGTGTGGTATGAAGAACTCATTAACAGTTGAGTATCAGACAAACTGAACAACTCTTGCCATAGGTTACCGGTGAAAATCTTATCCCTGTTTGAAATGATAGCTTGAGGCAAGCCATGCAACCGATAAACATTGTTGAAATACAATTTGGCCACTTGCAAAGCAGTATATGGATGAGATAGTGATAAGAAATGGCCATATTTAGTTAATTTATCAATCACCACCAGAATAACATCAACACCATTAGATTTAGCAAGACCCTCAACAAAATCCATACTAACTATAGTCCAGGCTCTTATAGGAATAGGCAATGGTTGCAATAACCCAGGAAGCTTAATATGTCCACGTTTAGCCTATTGGTAATTCTCACAAGATTAGATGTAATTGATGATAGATTGCTTCAACTTGGGCCAAGCAAAAAGGCTTAGCATGTAATGCCTGAAGAATATGATTATGAGCAAGGGCATTTTTTTGAAAGGAAGACTCTGGAGAAGAGCTCCCCAGTATATATTTAACCCCAGCTTGAAATTTGCTCCCACGGGGAGTCGAACCTAGGACCTAAGGACTGCTACTAGAGCCACCTAACCATCTCAGCTAGAGGCCCATTCACCTATTTAATTTGTTCTTCATCCTCCTCATGTGTTTTGTTCTTAGAGGCGGCACTAGCTGCAGAGAGGCATGGTCCTTCTATCAGCAACCAGGCACAATGGCTTTCCGTTATATCTATGCATGCGTTGCTATTCTTTGTTGCCAATGTGTATACTTGGTGGTTACATGAAAACCCTAAATAATTCCTTCATAGACAACACATATGTGGCTGTCATGGCAACCGCGAGTGTATAGCAAGTGAGGTTGTCTTGATAATAAGCTCGACTTTCTTCGTATCCTTAAAATCTTTCAGAGGCGCTCATAGTTGTTCTTCTCAACTGTGAACACAAGGAACATACATGACCATAAAAACTCTTGGCACTCCTAGTGGTGGTCGGCAAAAGGTCATCCTCCTTGTGGGTTCCTTCGTGATCATGACATTAGCCCACTTGATCGAACTCTACGGTCAGTTGTGCTAATACCTATCTTACAACTTATATAAGTGAATAATTCAACACCTGTTGATGACATGAATTTTTGGCTGAAATATTTTTAGGTAAAGTTGCATATTTTGGAGCAAGGTACCTCACACAAGTTTTTCAAGCATTTGTTTTTTGTTCTTCCTTTTCAGTCACTAACAAGTGGTTATTGTATATCTTATTTTTGGAATTGAGCAAGGCATTTCCTTTTATCCAGCTCATAAGTGTAATAAGGTACATCACACGACTAAACTTTAGATGGTGTGGCCAAGAAAATTTTGAAAATCAGTAAGTTTTCTTTATATATCTTGCTCAACATGCATGTTTTGTAACCTTTGTTTGATCGTTTCTATCTTACCAACATCAATAGGTGTTTCGGACTGAGGGAGTATAGTGCAACTGAGGGAGTATAGTGCATACATACATCTTCCTGAATCCAGAACATGTAGAAGAGACTTCACATCTCCTAGTCTTTTCCGCGTTGATCACAATGGCGCTTATTGCTTCCACTACCAACCACCGCATGCAATCTTGATCTAGAATGGCAAGAGTGAGCCTTGCTAGTGTGCCACCCTCGCTCAGGCTAATAAACCTTGCGCCGCATGGCTGATCATTCGGAGACCGACCTCGATAGCCACACTAGCACGCTCTCTAGTGACCAATTCCGGTGGCTGCGGGCTGCGAAACCCATGGTGAGGGAGTCCATCGCCTGGCACGAAGGGTGGAAACAACAACTACCATAGAGTGAACACGATCTCTATACTAGTGTACACTGCTCTATGATGGGGATCACACTTATGATCTTCTGGTACATGGGTTGTTATGTGAACGCCGCATTGGTTTTCTCCATGCTACTATTGATGTACATCATGCTCATAATCTCACTATTGTCCAAGGTAATTAAGTAAACACTTGCTTATTAGATCATGAAACGTTAAGAACTAGAGTAAGAGTGAGCTAGTGACATATACTGAATATGCATGGTGAATTTGTAACCCATTGTACACCTAAATTAGGACAAGGGATTTTACATGGAGCCAATGCTAATGGGGGTATACATTGTATTCCTATGCTGATCAGCAATTAGAAGGTAAAATATTCATTCTTAGTTATGCATGATTGATGTGGCTGCCTATTAGTGTTGGGTAAGATAACTCACACAAGCATCAAAGAGTAGAATGAACTCAATTGAGTATTCATGTCATGTCCGTGAATAGTACATATTAGGGGGTATTTATAGAGATTCTAGCCTTCGTTATTCCTATACAAAGGACTAAAATACCCCTAACTAGATTGAATACAACCCCTCTTTCTCTTAGGGGCAGACTAGTCATTACATCTTCGATTCAATGTATTAAATGTTCTAAGTGATTTCCAGGAGTGAAGCTGTCGTTGGCAAGGGCTTCGCATCCTGAAGGCAAGTTGGTCTTCTCTTGTTAATTAGAGAGTATGTCTCCCAAAATCTTTTTTCTACCACTGAAAACAACAATGGTTAATTACGAGATTGGAGCCCCAAAACCCATCCATTAATCCATCAAATTAGGTAAACTTTAATATGGTTCTCATAAAAAAAACAGGGAAAGTGAGGTCTTATCCCAAACGAGTATGATGAAGAAGTTCAACAATTGTCATCCCATTTTCCTTCTCCCTCATGGTGATCCTTGACGCAACACCTTTTGTCATCTCAATTTGCTACATGTGTAGCATCAACATGAAGAGCAGAAAGGGGATGCATGAAATTGAGGGCAAAATAGAAAGACAAGAATATGCCTGACTGGTTTTAGAGGATGAACGGATACGATAGTGAACGCATTTATAAAGTTCTAATTTCTCTCCCTCTCCTCCCTTGTCTACTCTTCTCCACCTCTTGTTTCCCACTCGCGCGTGAGAGAGGCGGTGGCTCAAGGGATGAAGGGAATTAGGTTTTATGGGAAAGAGGTGGGGAAGGGTATGATCTGCACGGCAGGAAAAAGAACCAGCCTCGGCTACTATAGACGCTGTTAGAGTAAGGCAGTTATTGTTCACATGATTTTTGTTCTCCCTTCAGTCTTCCAACGATTCTGAACAATGTGTATGAGTAATCAAACAGAATGTGTTTGACGAGCTCTATGGATCTGTGATCTCTAATTGCCCATTTAAGTAATGGATAAAAAAGTCATTTTGCCTCTTATTAAAACTCAAGTCATATATTTTACCACTTACGCTTTCCAACATTATTTTTTCACTATCATGCCTTGGCACCTTTTTTCGTTAAGCAGAAGTAGAGTTCGGTACACCCTAACCTGGGCACGATAATCCAAAGATTACTGAGACCAGCGATCTAAAAACACACGTGGTTGTGATTTACACAATAGTATTTTGCGACATGAAGACAACGAGCGCCCTTCGTAGGCAATCAGCGCACCGACAGGAGCCATCGCCGCTGCAAGAAACCCGCTATATATGCATGAGCCGTCGGCCCCTTCCTTGATTGAGTTGGCCAACTGCAACGGTGAAGTAGCGGCATATAAGAGTCTCCCGCTCTTGGGCAATGAACTCCCTAACGACAATGCGACGCGCACGAGCATTCGGACCTCGCACGTTCCAGCCGAAACACATAGTTGACGTCATTGGGAAACCAAGTTTGCGACAAGACCGGCCAAATCAAGGTTCATGGCCACCGGGTCGAATTCGCCCAAACACAGCTCCTCTAGTGCCTCCTGCTTGGAGGCCGACAAAGGAGCCACGAAGATCGCTCGGTACTTTTCAAGGGCCTCGGCATCCACAGCGTTGGTGTTGACGGCGATACCAAGCTTCTGCATAAGAACGCTCTGTCCCTGGAGTGTGGAGTTGGCCACATGGGGTTTCATGGCGAGGCGTTCGCTGCACCTCAGTGTCAGTACGGCATCTTGGACTTCTTGAGCTTGGGGCTAGCACCGATGATGTAGTCTGTAGAGGGAGAAAGACCTGCGACTCGAACTCTTCTTCATGCGACTTCAGCTGCTCTGGGCGGGGAGGGGTGCAAAATGCGTTCCGCGCGCTGCCGTATTCTAGTTGTTACACTCGCAAACCCACAAATAGGCTTAATTTTAAAAGAAAAAAAACAAAAGATGATTTCATCGTAATAATATACATCATGTATGGCTATATATGGGTATGGGCAAACATATGCACGAACATATCCATCATCTATGGCTGCGCGGGTGAATTAGCCATACCCTGCTGCTGCGATCGATGCATGCCTTCTTATCTTGCTGCCCGGCCTGCCCCAACCAGATCTAGCAAATAGTAATGCCGATATACTAGCAGGGGCCTAGATAGTGGCTATCTACCTGAAGAAGGCCACGTAAGCTAACTGTTTTCTTTTCATCCGGATATAGGGATAGGTTTGTTTTGCATCTTGCACAAAATGCAAATGATCGACACCGAAAGCAACAAGCTATAGCTACGATCGAGGATGGGCAAAAAGCGAGAGAAAACAAGGAGAAAAAGGATCAGGGCCGGCTATAGCTATTTGTGCACACAGACACACATGCATGTACAGCGACAGCAGTACGCGCGCAACCATTCGTACGTGCGTATTTCCCGTTTCGTTTTCTCCTTGTCACCTTGCGTTTTCGCCCCCTTCTCCATGCACGCATGCATGTTAATCATCTCCATCGCTGTCTCGACGCGCGCAGCGGTAAGCTACGACACCGCCGCCACTTTAGGGTTTCTATTCTTTTCTTGCCGCTGCTTGCCTGGGCAGTACGCGGCAGAATATACGTACGTACGCACTGTACTCTGTTCACGGTTATCAGCTCCTTGTGCCGCAGTTTCTACTTTCTAGGGCACGCCATGCGAGTTTCAGGGACACTTGCGCTAGATCTCAACTCACATGTGCGTGACATCATAGCCACTTCGATTCATGAGATTACACATACGCGTAGCATGTGGTTAATGATGATTTAATACTTATTTGCATGACAGTAGTGCGTGCATTTAGCATTTGAAAGTTTAAACGTGAACTGGGAATATAGTATCAGTGACTAAAGGTGGACCTTTACTCCCGGTTGGAGCCACCAACCGGGACTAAAAGTCCTCTAACCTTTAGTCCCGGTTGATAATATCAACCGGGACTAAAGGTAGACCCTTTAGTCCTGGTTGGTAACACCAACCCGGACTAAAGGACCATTTTTAGTCTCGGTTGGTGTCTCCAACCGGGACTAAAGGTCTCCCGATGAATTAGTTCAAAAGGGAAGCATCTCATCCATTGTTAGATGTGTTGTGTAGGTGTGGTGGTAAGCTACGCGCAAGGCACTGCAAGAGGTCTTGGGTTCGAATCTCACGGGACGCAGCGGTGGGAGGCATTATTTTTTTTAAAGCTGGGAGGATCTTTAGTCACAGTTGGTGTTATCCACCCCTTTAATCCCGGTTTCTGACCCGGGACTAAATGACCAACCTTTAGTCCCGGATGCTTGCTCCCGGGTGGAGAACCGGGACTAGAGAGGGTTCTCCACCGGGAGTAAAGCCCGTCCCTCCACTAGTGCCACCGTACCTGTGCTGTGCACATTGGGAGGCAGTGGACCGGCCACAGTGGCCCATGCCCATATGGGGACCTGAAGAAGAGGCTTTTGCAGCAGCTCGCAATGATAGGAATTCGCCCCTGCCTCCTGCAAACCGTGGCTCAATCTGGAAACATCAATGTGCGTGCCTGCAGCGAGCAGCAGCTGCTGCCACAGCCAGCAGCAATGTGTTTGGTTTGCCAACATCTTTTGCAGCCCCACTTCCGCAGGAGTACATAATTTATCTGCTTCGCTTTTTAAACCTTTTCAGCGTTTTGAAGGAAGTGCTAGTTGACCACAACTATGATGCATTATTTATGTGTGTTATTTGTGACGCGTTAACATGATATTTTGCATTTGTTCTTTTGTTATAAAAATCACCAGGGAGAGCACTTTTGGAAACCATTTGAACTTTTCTGATATTACTCAATTTCACTATGAATTTGTGTTCCAACGATATTGGTGAGCTTTTTTTGTTTTTCGTTTCGTTCATTGTCAACAAGTTCAGAGTTAATGCATCGACTAGGGTTCGGCGTTAACTAGCTAGGGGGGTATTGTGGAGGTAAGGACAAATTCAACTAAGAACATCATCAGAGTCATCATCAGGGTCAACTTCTCTAAAACATTGATTTCTAAGTCCTAATAATACTTTATCAAATAAAGGATTTACAAATTTTGTCAGCTCGGTAGCACTACCAAGACGGTGCGATGGCATCATATCCATACAAGAGGGTAGCAACGTAAGGCAGTCGGTGACTACATTAATGTCGCTAGAAAAAAGAAAGAGGTAGGCAAGGATATGTGGGTGAGGATGATATCCGGATCGACCTTGATAGATCAAGGTTAGGGGAAGGGGGCGGCGGAGGAGGAAGAGCGCGCATGCTGGAGATAATCCTAAGGTCAGCTCCAGTGTCACGTCGAACCGTGCGCCTCGAACAAAAGTAGAGTTCGTTGCCTCCGGCGTACGCATCGACTTACGGGAACCCGAATGGAATTAAAAAAAAAATCACTTTTATCAGTGATGCTGGCGAGAGTAGGGGAGTGGTGGGAGGCGACGTGTCCGGAAAGAATATCCCTGGGTGCGACTCATCTACAAACTGCAATTTTCTTCCCTAGTTCGCTTTGTGGCCAACACTGGAGCTGCTCTAAGTGGTTTAGGGTTGAGGCTGCTGTATTTCATTGAACGATGAAAAAGGGCACTATATATGGAAATAAAGGTTAGAGAAATAGTACTACTGTTGTGGCGAAATGGGTGGCCATTTTTTCGGAAGGGTATTAGGTGGAAAAGCTAGGTAGCAAAACTTGCCCAGACCCAGCCCACTCTGAACACGTACCCAAGACGGTGATGATGGTTCAAAGGAAGAGGCCGGATTGCAATGTGCGCGCTACAGAGATACTGAAAACGAGTGAACCGGCCGGCCAGTGCATGCTCTTTTTGTGAGGAGAGCATCCTATAGCTAAAAGGACATGTAGATCAGTGGTCGATTGGGCAATCGATCGCAGGGGACACAAGTGCAAATCAGTGCTATCCCTGTACGCCGAACAATCGCTGCAATTATGTGTGCCCCGCCTGATGAAAAGCCTTTCGTTTGCTGCGGTTGAAGCGCCACTGAAGACGCAATTAGTTTGGAAGAAAGCTGATCGAGGTAGTAGAGAAGCATATGCATGCAACGACTGATGATCATCACCATTCAACAGTTAGTTTCCCCGTGCTTTTAACAGAAACGAAACGTGATGATCGAATTGTACTGTATATATAGTTAGTTTCCCTTTATTAATTACATCAACGCCCGCATCTATGATGATAGATGAGATAGAATTTTTTTTTTAAAAAAGGCAGATCTCTGACAGCATATGAAAGCTGCTGATGAGCCCGTGTTTAGTTGGGTGAAAGTTGGAAATTTGACTACTATAGCACTTTCGTTTTTATTTGACAATTAATGTTCAATCATGGACTAATTAGGCTCAAAACGTTCGTCTCGCAATTTCCAACCAAACTGTGCAATTAGTTTTTTTTTCGTCTACATTTAATGCTCCATGCACGTATCGCAAGATTCGATGTGATAGCTACTGTAGCACTTTTGGGGAAAAGTTTTCGCAAACTTAAAAAAAAAAGGCTGAATTAGCACGCACTAGCTGTGGGGCCTGCAGGGACAGGCCAACAGCTAGTACTGAAGCAAGTACTGTACACACAGCACAATTTGAGCTAGAGGCCCTTTAAAGGGCTTGCCTAGGCTAGCTGCTTGCTCCGGTACCCATAGTACTCGATCCTCAATGCAAGCGGCCATATAGCCCACACCACCACTAACCCCAAAGCATCATCGTCATCGTCGACCTTATCGTGCACAGTTATTGACACCAAAAGGAGAGAGATCCATTCCGATCCATCCTGCGAATTTTCTGCCCCGCCCAACCAAACCAAGAACCACACTTTGATCATCATTCGATCGCTAGCGCATATGCAGGCATATATGGAGGGAGGCCAGTTGAGTGCTTGCCTTCCTAGCTTCCTTGTGCCGGATCACTACGCCGCCTTCCCTCTTCCTCTCCCGCTACAACTTCCTAGCCAACCAAACAACAAGCTTTTCCAGATGCCGTTTGTAGTTGGCCAGGAAGAGACCGAGAACCATGGCGGGATGCTCTCCTCCGACCATTGTGGTGGACTATACCCGCTGCCGGCACTGCCCTTCGTCAGCAGCTCCGGCGCCGCCGCCGCAACAGCATGCGGTGGGAAGCCTACGGCCGGTTTCATGCCCAGTACTATTGGCGCTGAGGAGGTGAGGTGATCTAGCTTAGTTTGAAGGTTTTCTGTCGGCGTCCTTTCTTGCTTGTTCCTTATGAGAGGTTTCGTTCTTCTGCAGGTCTGCACCTCGGTGACTACTAAACTAGGTTGCAACGAGAGTAATAGCGCATGGTATGCTCTCTTGTAATATTTCTTGAATAAACCTTTGTCTTTAGTTAATTAGGGTTTGATGGTGTACATGTGCAAAGCTAAGTGGCGTGTGGTTGTGCAGGTGGAAGGGCTCAGCAGCTACGATGGCAGAGAGAGGGAAGATGAAGGTGAGGAGGAAGATGAGGGAACCGAGGTTTTGCTTCCAGACCAGAAGCGACGTGGATGTACTGGATGATGGCTACAAGTGGAGGAAGTACGGGCAGAAGGTTGTCAAGAACAGCCTCCACCCAAGGTATCTGCAATCCACATCATATTCCATGGATTAATTTGTGTAGAGGTTGTTATCCATGACTAGCTCTACTAATTGTACACACTCCATGCATGCGGCTTGCCATGCTTTTCTTTTGTTGGTTATGAATATGTGCAAGCAGCTAGCAGATTAACAAGTAAACCTTAGATGATTAATTTTATGTGCTAATGATCTACTCCTAATAAGCAGTACCTTGCCTCTTGAAAGATGCCTGATAGATATGGTATCTATAGAAGCGGGTCAATGTAGCTAGTGTGGTGATCGATTAAAAATAGACCCGGTAAACCTTATTTAATTTGAGACACAGTAGTATGTTAGCCAATCTGTAATGCTAGCGGCTGGTTTTGCAATTGCTTTCAGTTCATGTGGGAAGCTTGTATATATGTTTTCTTCGCTCCAAATGCATGCTAGAATTCGAGTTACATTTCATCTCTATTTTTGCAGAATCATACTACTATATATAGGATCAATAATGATCTCCTTTAACACAGTTACAAACACATTTATGCTAATAACAACTGGTAGTTTATGATTTAATTCCTATTATTCTGTCTCCCGGTTTTCTTTCTCCCCTAGAATTAATTTAAGTGATATTAGACTTATTAGTTGAGCATATAGCGGATTGTATAATTAATGAGAGCGAAATTATTGCAAGGTACCATACATTGAAGAAGAAAACCAAAGAGTGGGAAAGGAAAAAGATGCGGCAGTGCATATTAATTAATGCCTGATCGAGTTAGTTATGAACCTTATATATAGGTGGGATAGACACTTAGATAGTACGTATCAGAAGTTCAGTCTTTCAGATCATAGTGTCCCATACGTGGTCTACCGTAGGCTACAGCGCAAACAGGCCGAATGAAGTGTGTGCACATGCACATGCACACACAGACAGGTGTATCAGAACTGCCCCACAGTCTCTAAGATCCTAGCTTGTGTTTCTTCAAAGATCAGATGCACACACAAATAGCTAGCTAGCTAGACAGAGCTAACCTAGCTAAGAGATCTATATATGCACCACGATGATAATCCTTTAATTTGGTCTAATTTCCTACAAATGCACATGGTCTGAATACAATCTTGATTATCCCGCCAAAAGAAATGCTAACAAAGAACACTTCCATACGCAGAATTAATTAAGTTGATTTTTACTGTATGAACTACCTCTAGTCACTTGACTGTTTATAGTTTTCAAGTATTCAGTTTGCAAGCGTAAAAATCATGTATAACTTCATCTTTTATAAATTACTTTGATTATCCCATACATTTTTTTTAGATTATATATAACTGCTTCCTTTTGTTTGAAATTACAAGACATCATATAATTTGTTCAAATATATAGATAAAGTAGTGGCCAAAGTTTCACCTCAAAGGGTGACATCAACTATTTTTTTTACTTGAGTTAGTATTAGTTAGACCATACCGTATCAAAAGGTACCTAAGCACGCTTCTCTTGTGCAAAGAGACATCTAAGAGCCTGTTTAGATCTGCTAAAACTAAATGTTAGCCGCAGCTAAAAATTAGCATGCTAACTATATATATATTAACAAGAAGTGCAGATATATAACCTCAGCTAATAGGTGCATACATCCCTAGCAATGCACTATTAGCTCTCTTGTTAATAATGGTTATCCCTATAGCTAAGGGGCTAACAACTAGCCAGCCCTAATAATAATGTTTATACATGACAATAACACACATTTCTTGATGAATAAACTGTGTATCAGTTGAGAGAAGAAGAAAATCAGAAATATATATATATGACAACCCAGGTACTGATCAAATATATATGTGGCAGGTAAATACTCCTATCATGGATAAATTTGCATGTATGTATCCTACTTAGGGAAACTAAAATTTAATAAAATATCAATACGTTGTCTCGCTAGTAGACTATTATAGCATAAGAAAATAGCTAAATACCGTATTAATCATCTTGCCTAAAACATATTTGAATTTTCCACTAGTAGAGAAACAACCTTTCATCCATGGCAAAAAAACATTTAGTCCCGATTTCAAAATTGCAACCGTGACTAAAGGGAGGACTAGACCTTTAGTCTCGGTTTGTAATACGAACTGAGACTAATTTCACCCTTTAGTCCCGGTTGTAACGGTTACCGAGGTGTGTCAGAGGCGTGTCAGTGCGAGAAGCTTTAGTCCCGGTTTGAGACACGAACCCAGACTAAAAGTGTGACTTTTAATCCCAGTTTGAGACACGAACCTAGACTAAAGGTACCTTTAGTCCTGGTACCTTTAGTCCTGGTTTGTATCTCAAACCAGGACTAAAGGTGCCTTCAGAGTGAATTTAAAAAGAAAGTGTATCTTATCTAAATCAAATATGTGGTGGGAGGTGAGATGGTAATGCGCGCAAGAGCTGAACTGAAAGGTTTTGGGTTTGAATCTCCACAATCATACATTTTTTCACCTAAAAACACCTCTAGTCCCGGTTATAGAAACCGGGATAAAAATCGAGACTTTTTTTCACCCAAAAAACACCTCTAGTCCCGGTTATAGGAACCGGGACTAAAAATCAAGACATTTAGTCCCGATTACATAGTCCTGGTTCCCAAAACCGGGACTAAAGGGGGCTAGTTTATCTGCTATTGTTCGTATGTGGAGAAATGTGAATCTGATCGAGACGATTTATTTAGACGTGAAACATAAATAAACATGCCGAAATATGTATGGACCCATGCCTGAGGAAGCTTACTAGCTGGTCAATTTTCGCTTGCATGTGCACATTATGCAGGAGCTATTTCCGGTGCACTCACAGCAACTGCCGCGTGAAGAAACGGGTGGAAAGGCTGTCGACGGACTGCCGCATGGTGATGACCACGTACGAGGGCCGCCACACGCACTCTCCCTGCAGCGACGACGCCTCCTCCGCCGACCACACCGATTGTTTCAGCTCCTTCTGATGATGAGAATATCTATCATCTGTCCCAACACCACGATTGAAGCTGCCGGCGAATTTCGCAGTCAAGTTCTGAACTGAAACAGCGAGGTCGAGGGCAATATATGTTGATGGATCTCGATCGATCTTCAGTTTTGTCGGATGGATGACAGAACGTGATCGATGAACCCGTGTCATGCATGCGTACTACTCACCATGCATGTATGTAATCCGATGTGATCATCCGCCACCCTGCAAATGATCCATCCGTCGATGTATGCGGTCATGTAGTATTATATCAAATAAAGCTACACTTTTTGTTCACTTAGCTTGTTTTTTTGTCCTCTGCTCCAGTGTTTTTGTTTTTTTTTTAAAAAAAATCCTGCTATCTTGCAGTAGCTATTAACTACGCTGAAGTGCATAAAGAAAACAAGCACGCAGGCATGACACTGCAATGTACTGTATATGACCACTCCGGTTGGCCAATATATGCGCGTGTTATGAAGATCGTACTGCCTGCTGCTAAGTAATGTTAGAGACGTACACTGCTCCGGCCGGCCGACGGCTAGCTGACAGGACAAGAAGAGAGCTAGCGGCAAACACACACCATTAGTATGCATGTACACGCACGTTCATGCACGCTAATGATTGTGTAACAGGCGCACCGGCACCTGTTGCATGCGTGCACTGACGACCGAAAACGAACACGGGCTCCCAAACAAAGCACAATTAATTCGGGCGTGGTTTTTCTTCAGATCAGAGAGAAGAGAGAGGCAGGGCTGATGGCTTTGCAGGGTCATGACATATAGGTGCAAGTGCAACCTGGCCTGGTCAGGTCCCCAGATATGGTCGCCGGAATCATTGCGAAATCGAGCGTGTGGCAGGATGCTGCATGGATAGGCATAGCCTCATCCATCCATCCATCCATGCCGCGTATAGGCGTCGTATGCAAGCAGCAGCTCTAGCGCACTCACGTCCAACCACCTGCACGCCCGACAAGTCCGCTCCGACGCCTGACCCGTCCCATCCACGCACCCCCCCCCCAATCCCCATCCGATCTCCCCGCCCCGTCATGCCCCCGGCCGCCGGCCCAGCGCGCCGCACACCACGTCCGCCGGCCACTGGCTCACCGTGCCCCATTCCCTGACGTCCCCTGACTCTCCGAACAACAGGAAACACGTGTAACATGAAACGCTTGAATGCAACGTACGTCTGAAACAGATGAAACATCTGGAATATACACTTACAACATATGTGTGAAAACATATGCAACATCCAGATATAACATTTCAACTTGCAACATGAAAACACTTGCTGCAACAGGGGACTGAAAACAGATAAAACATTTTGGAAGATACTGCTGCAACATATATGTGAAAACATATGCAACAACAATATCAAAACACTTGCAACATACGTCTGAAAACAGATGAAACGGTTTGAACAAACGCTTGCAACATGTCTCTAAAACACTTGCAACATATGCAACATCCATATGAAATAATTGCAACATGCCTCTGGAACATCTAAAACAATTGAAACATACATTTGCAACATATGGAGAGACACGCTTGGGCCGGTCAATTCCACAGGCAACAGTGGGAGCCGGCAACAGCAACACGTCGAAAGCACCACCCAAAGACCAACACCAATGGCAGCGAGCACCACCCACCACTAGCAGCAACGGCAACGGGCTTGGCTCGGCAATGACGATGGGGATGGGGTAGGGAGCGCCATGGCGCCATGGCCGGGGGTGGGGGGCTCGATGGCGCCGGTGAGAGGATGGCGCCACGGGCGGGGAGAGACACCCACTCCCTGCAACACCGCCATGCCACCTCCATGGATCTCGCCGGAGGCGAGTGGATCTCGCTCATGCTCCATGGATCTCGCCGGAGTGGGGGAGAGGGTCGTCGGATCTGTGGGCATTGGGGGCTCCCGGTGAGGATGCCGAGGTGGGGGAGGACGCTGGGCATTGGTGCGCTGCGGCAGGGGATGAGGAGCACGGAAGGGATAAAGATGGGGAGGATGAAGCGAAAGGATAAGTTTTTTTTAATAGTAATGCTGGCCGAAGCAAGCGGCCGGGTGAAAAAGTCGCCCAACGTTTGTGCGATCCATCGGACGCACTACACCGTAGCATTTTCGCTTTTGCATTGCCCTAGCTAGTCGTCTTGTTCTGTACCTTATATAAAGTTTTTTTAAAAAAATCTCAAGGTCAACCGGTTTGACGAAACTCGACTTTTGAAGCTATATCTATATATATTTATATACGCGCTCAACTGAAAGCGCACTGGCACTAGTGCTAAGCAAGGCCCACGCGATAATGGCCGCAAGCAACCTGCGCTAGCTGCGCTCGACGACCATGGCCGGCCATGGGAGCCGGCCGACCAACCCAGGTGGTCCCCTGCGCACCAATATGTCCCAAAGCTGTAATCAGGTCAACTCTGGATCATGCAGCAGCACATGCCAAGCGAAGCGGCGTGCGCTCCACCACCACCACCAGCGGGCAGCGGCTCAACGCCTCAACCCAGGGCCATCCCTGCGCATGCAGCAGCATGAGCGACGACACAGGGCCTCCAAATCCGGCTAGGCCTCGAGTACTTAAATAGATTAGGGATGAAGCTTCAGCTTTTGGCCCATTAACTAGCCCACAGTTCTTGACGATTCCGGCAATAAAAATGATTTGTTGCCGCCGCCGACCCGGCATCATTTTGCTTTGCTAATCCCAATTCACAGCAAATTGCTCGGCTCCTGCGGTCGCATGTCGCACGTTGACGAACATACGGGCCGCCGAACGCTATTGACATCCACGACGGAACGGGCCGGCAACACCGGAGCAAGAAACTGGTAGAGGAACGAGGCGCGCGCGGCCGGCCGGCATTTTTTTTGTAATTCATTCATGGTAATGAATAGTGGGCTGGCCACACGCGGAACGGCTGCTCGTGGGATTCTTATAGGCCCGTGGGGCTGAAGATTTTTCTGCTGGTCTGCTGCCTGCTATATTCTCGGACAGCCCCACCCTACTTATGATAAATTATACCACATTTGGGCTGCATATTTTTTATAACCGAATCCACCCAACACTTAGTTTGTTTTTCCTAGGCTAGTAGGCCATTATTTTAGCTTGGAATCTGTTTTTCCCGGACGGCCCTGCTCAACCCACAGTTGACGATTCCGTGCAAATCAAGCGCGCGCCGATCCACTCCTCCTGC